>PITA01022145.1:0-31155 GCA_004023965.1 Spilogale gracilis | reverse complement strand
AGAAGGAGGAGGAGGAGGAGGAGGAGGAGGAGGAGGAGGAGGAGGAGGAAAAGCCATCATGTTGTGGTTTTGAATTTTCTGCTTGTTTTTATTATCGACTCATTAAGTATCAAGGATTAAGTAGCAGTGTGATGACAGAGAATCAGTGATGAGAAAGTGACCATGAGGAGCATGTAGGCAGCATTCACTGAAAATAGGGCTGTCCTTCCCATCAGAGTAACCTTTGCCCCAGCCAGCTGAAAATTAGAATCCACATCTCAGACTCAACCTCATTAACTTTTTGCCTCTTGATTGGTTTTGCCAGTGGCTGGGCTCTGAGGGTTTGCAGCACTGAGCCCCAGCCCGACCCCAGTTTACATTTGCCCCTCCTCTCTAAGACGGGCAGGAACTATAAAATCAGACATAAGAAAGTAGTTCTGAAGGCCATTTCTTTTCTTTTTTGGGAATTTAACAATATATATGAGAGAGATCTCACAACTACCCACCTTGCAGAAGATTTATTTAGAAAATGTAAACAGAGGAGCACCTGGGTGGCTCAGTTGGTTCAGTGTCCAACTCTTGATTTCAGATCAGGTCATGATCTCAGGGTTGTAGGTTTGAGACCTAGGTCTGCACTCAGCATGGAGTCTGCTTGTCCCTCCATTCCCCCTGCTCTCTCTCTTTCTCAAATAAATAAATGAAATCTGAAAAAAAATAAAAGAAAGGAAACATAAGCAAAAAAGAAGCACAATTGTTACATTATTCTCCAAAGGCAGATGGGTGTGTGTGTGTGTGTGTGTGTGTGTGTGTGTGTATGTGTATGGGCAAGGGACCCACTTACACTGAATTTAAATATGTGATTCATTGTAGAGATTTTGAATTTCATGCTTTCAGATTATATTTTATTTATGAATCACATCAAAGTTTTTAAGAGGAATTTGTGGTTTTTTTAAAAAAATATTCATCATCAAAGGCAAACACTCTGGGCATAAAAAAGTCATTTGGCTTCTAATTTGATATAGCGCATGATTTCTCCAGGTGAAAAAGAAAGGGCATTTGAGTGAGACTTAGAAGAGGCCAGAGTCCATGGAAGGATTGCTTTGACTCTTTCCAACACTGCACAGACCTGTCTTCACATCGGAGATCTAAAACAGTGCATGAAAACAGAGGCACAGGTGTTGACCAGGCCCATGAACCGAGCCCACTTTGTTTGTATTACACACAGTGAACCCTTTTCCTGGGAAGTCAGATTGCAAATGAAACTTTAGAGCAGTACTTTGGCACTAACAAGTGCTGATCTCTAGGTGATGCCCTTTTTCTTTTGGACTTGAGCTTAGTGCATGTTGTGAGGACGTCTCAGCAGCTGAAGTGTCCTTTATTTCCTCAGGGTCCTAACTTGTGGACTTCAACACAAACCATCAAACAAAAGCAACCCAAGTAAAGCAATTCAATGTGCACCTCATTTTAGGAAATTCTTGTAACAGTCACATTTTGTGATTCTGTCTGATGTTATTTTTGTCTAATAAGTCACCACTTTATTTATTTTGGGGAAAAAATCTGTAACCTGGGATCTTCATCAGATCTGCCTTGAAATCAGAAGCATCCAAATAAGATGAACAAGAACAAGGGTTCCCTCTCCCCACAGAGCAGATTTTTCACTTCCTTTCATGTCACTCTGACATCTACGTTACAAATGTGGAAAGTAGTCACTTAACATAAATATATCCAGATCTCTTTTCCTGGTAGAATTACCCTAATAGAGAACTTTTGGACATAGATCAAGGTGCTGTGCTGAAGGACTAGAACTGAGGACCAGTGAAAGGTTAGTGCCAGTGAAAAGATTCTCCCATCTGTTAAATCTGCTATCCCATCATGGTGATTTAAGAAACCAAGCGGGTCCTTAAAATCTGCGTTGGAAATCTTTTCCTTTCAAATCCTCTTAGTAAGCAGCATTTATTATTCTCTTAACAGTGCAGTGTAACTACAATAAAATAAGTACTCAGGTGAGAGAGGCTTGTGACTCAGGAGAAGGGAAGAAGGGAGAGCGAGAGCACTTCATCCATATTTTCTGGGAAATGCTAAGGGTGCCCCTAATCTGCCTCTCTCCATTCTTTTCACAGAGAGTTGCTCAGTGAGATGCAGAGGTGACTGGGCTTATTGTTGGTGGGAACTTGGCATATGGAAAGCTGTCTCTGGCAGAAGAGGAAGCCAACTGCCATTGGCTTTCATTCTTCATATAAAATGCAGCAACATAATACATCCATGATTTAGTGAACTGTAAAGCCTATGATATTAATTTCCCTGAGTACTTTTCCAAACGTTTCAATGTCTTTCAGGTGAATTCCACCCCCCCCCCTTTTGTTTTTGTTTTGGTAATCTCACAGGAAACAAGTCTCAGGGGATTGTTCTAGAGGCCAAATTTAGACTGAACGAGGTTGGGATAGAATCTCATCTCCCAGGGTAAAAATATCTTCCTTCCATGTTCAGGCCCCTTTCCTAGTGACCTAAGCACTGGGGAGAACGGAGGAGGGGATCCACACAGTTAGGATTTGCCTCTGTGTGGAAGCTGCTAAAGCAATACCATCTTTAAATCACAGATTCCAATGTACATCGAAAATGTCAGCACATCAATCCTCATACCAACACCATCATTAAATAGATAAACATATCTATCTATTGTACATAAATGGAGTGATAGCCAAAATATAGAGCTTATGTCCTTTGCATGGAACTGAAAAAAAACACACAAGAAAACAAAAAACCTTGAAATTTGGGTCTCAGGCAAAATTTTAAGAATAAACATTCTTTCAGTTCTTCAACATCACTCCATCCTATTCTCCACCCCCCATCACCCCCACAAAAGTCCACCTGCCAACCTCTTTACAACTGCAGTTTCAGATACTGTTTGGGTAATGATCAGCTTCCTGAATATAGAAGGTGGAATAGAGCATCAAGATGAGAACTTACACTATTCCTCCATCTTTGAGAAGGATGAAGATACAAACTTTCATTGCTGGAGAAAATGTCAGTATCACCCAAGCTGGGACCACTAATCTGGACTATGGTGCCTGGGAATGAAGAAGGTCAGAGAAGGGTAAAGCTTTAGATGGAAAGTTCCTTTTTCTGTTCTCTAGGTTGCTTGCAGACAAGAAGAGATGGAGGGCAGGGACACAGGAAGAGGGCTTTGCAGTGGAGTCAGGTGGTGAAGACATTTGGATCAGGAGGCATTTTAGGAGCAGCTGGTGGCCGGCGGAGGCCAAGATGGCTGTTGTGGGGGAGGAGCAGCTACACGAGGGTGAGGCAGTGTATTCACAAGGCTGGGCGCAGAGCTTCCTCATTGTTCATGTGGTCAGGTTCAGCAAGGTAAACCCGAGGTTCAGGTTGTAGAAATAAGTTACAGGGTCAAGGTTCCCTATTTTCATGCCTGTGAAAAAATATTTTAACTTTGGAGAAAAATCTCAAAATCTTGAAAATCGCTTCATAAGCCCAAAAGGGACAGTTGATAGTTAGTCCAAAGCAAGTAAGGAATAAGAGTTTGCAACAACATTCCCTCCCTCATGTTTTTTTTTTTTTTTCCTGTTCAGTCAAGTGTTATTTAAATTTCACTGCATGATTAACCATGCATTTCCACATATTTTTTAATTCTCCTAAAACTGCTGTGACATAGATTTTACCATTATTTCTGTTTTATGGATGAAGAAAAGAGGCTCAAGGAAGGGGAGGTAACTTACTTAAGGTCAACAGGTGGCAGGATCAGACTCCAGTTCAGTCTCTGGCCATGCTGTATGCTAGAGTCCCCGGCGACTACCCTTCTACTCTTCAGCAACCACCACATTTTCCTTTATCGTTGCCCAAAGGTTAGACCTGTTTTCAGAGCTTTGGACATTGATGCCATGGGCCTTAACTTAAGCTTAGATGATAGAACGACCGAGATTTGTTAAATTAATACTACAGTTTTGAATAAAGTCATATTGGAAACTCAACAAACAATATTCTTGCTCAATAAAAGTCCTTGGTGGATTTTTTTCAAAAGTACATATTACAGTCATTAAATGCCATTGAGAGAAATGGGGCTTGTTGAAATGGAAGGCAGGGTACACAGTGGACTTAATTTCTCATGGAGTAAAGTTTCATTTGGATATTGTTTAGAAAGAACAAGAGGCAAATTGGTAAAAAGAAACAAGAGCAGGTTCAATTAAATCCATTTTAACTTGTGAAATAGAGTCCCTTAAGTCAATACAGCTTTTAAATTCTACTGTATTTGGCAACATTTGGAACATCTGAGTGTCTAACAGAAAGTAACTCTCAGTGGAGGTCTCTTATGTGAAGGGAGCGGCAGCAGTTCAATGCATACAGATGCTCAGGAAAGCGAGTTCTCTCCCACTGGGAGAGGATGTTTCCTACTATCAGTGGATCAGTCTTTGCACAGTACTCCCTTCTTCCCAGAGCAAAGCAGTTTATCACATGGGCTCGAGTCTACTAGAATTTCAGTCTGCCATTCTGGGCACTGGTGAGGTCCCGACCATATGTTCAAAAATAAAAAAGATCAAAGCGCTAATAAGTAGTGGTCAGCATGTCTTTAGTCGGTACAAAAGAAGAAACAAAACAGGGCAGCAGGCTTTATTTCAGCAACTGTGCTAGAAAAGCCCCAAATCACTACCACACCAGGAGCTGCAAGGAATGCTGGGAACAGTCTGTAAAACAGGCAAATCGATCTGCTTTAGAACGCAGAAAGAAAAAAGCAAACAAAAAATCCACCCTAAATAAAACTAACCTGCTTAGGCACATCAGATAGTAACATCTTAACATATTTTGCAGTTTGATGCTAAAGCTTAAAGAGCTTTTGCAGATGGTTTGTTTTGAACTCCTGCACATGGGGCAAACACTGAGCTTTAGGACATAAAGAATTGCAGGACTTTGGTCCAACTTGTTTCATGGAACAGAAACAGTGTTGACAGTTAAACACAGTATTTTGTTTCCTGGGTCCCCGCCACCTCCCAACATCTGCTTGAAGTCTGCCACCGTCAAGAGGTGTACAGGTTCTCTGTGCTGGGCTGTCATTCTTTCATAATCAGGCCTTTAGAGAGTGATGACTGATGCTAAAGAATAGGCTCTCCAAATCCCTGATTTCCTTGGTCTCTGTTGTTACAGTTTTCAAGGGTACAAGTGGGGCGTGAGTTACAAAGGAGGACCACAGCAACGTTAAGGACAGGTGTGGCAAAGAACCAGTTATGGGAAGGTTAAGGAGAAAAAGTATGATTTGGGTAGAATGCAAAGCTGCATTAAATTACTTGAATGCAGAGATCCTTTGGCTGCTGGATCTTAGAGCACCAATGTCAAAAACAGTCAAAAAAGGATGATTTGCGTGTTGTTGGAGAAAAAGAGAGAGGGCAACTGTGTGCCTAAATCTGAATGCATATGGGGATGCTGGCAGAAGAGGCAGTGAGTGCAGGGTCTGCCCACCCACTTTGATCTGGGAAGGAAATCAGGGTTCTCTGTGGCTTTGTGAAATTTCTCGAGTGCCGTTGAAGATAATGGGTCTGTTAGGAATAGTGACTTTTTGCAGATGTGTGACTTTTTCCTCTGATCCCCTAACCATCCACAAGAACTAAGTATCACACAGGAAGGGACCATAGCAAACTCCTCCCCAACTGTAACTGGTATTCTAGGGACAGAACTTTATAAAATTCATTCGTTCATTCATTCTCCTTTTTTGGGTCACTTAATAAGTGAAGGCACTAAGTCTGGCCTTGGGAGTATAAAAGACACAGCAAGACATGTTCCTGTTCCAGCTACTAGACAATGGCCCTGCTCCGGCTACATAGTGTCAGCCTGAGCCCCTCAATCACTTGGATGTTGTGGTATACTCATAGATTTTCCCACCAGGTTCCAGCAGCAACGCTTCCTTAGGAACTATGGGTGTTCTATGCCGTGCCACTCTAGCACGAGAGATACGAAAATAAGGCCTTATTTGAAGGGAAAATCATTAAATAGAGAGGCCTCTGATTTTGAGACCTAGACATAACTACTTTCAGAAAGACAGTGACATTGGTAACTACTCTCTCCCCTTTTGCTGGCGGTGGGGGGGGGAGTTCTTAAGTCTGTGAGAAATCACTGGCCTCTGAATTAGAAAAGTTGCAAGAGCGCTTCCACCCCCGCCCCCTACCAAACAGCAAAATGACAGATTTGAGAGGCTCCACATTCACTGAAGGTGGTAAATAGGATGTCCACTCCGTCTATCAAATGGAAATTCGTTTCAGGAAAACCTGCGTGCCCACACTCATGATTATCTGGCCCTGTTTTCCAGGATAATGGGTAGTTTTTGTGATGTTGGCAGAATAGCTCAACTCTTCTCACTTGTTTATCCTAATTTTAGTCTCCATCAGTTCACTTTCCAACCCCTCTTGCCTGGGATGCCCTAACAGAGTTCTCTCTCTCTTGCATATCCTTGCGCTGCTTCCACAAGACAGCCAAAGCCCACTTTCCTTTTGCCACATGCACATTGGCCTCCCCTCCCTGAGCTTCTGGAAACATGCTGCCTCGTAGAGCAGGCATTGGCCACATGTGGTTATTGAGTATTTGAAATATGGCTTTTCTACATTGAGAAATGCCATGAGTGTAAACACACACTGGATTTTGAAGATGTAGTACAGAACAAAGAATGCAAGATACTTAAATTTTTTACTGATTTCATGTTGAAATGAATATTTTGAATTTTTTGGCTTAAGTAATATATATTTGTAAATTAACATCACCTGTTTCTTTTTAAAATGTGACTACTAGAAAATTTAAAATTATGTATGTGGTTTACATTATAGTTCTATTGGCTGGTGCTATCCTAGAACACTTGGAGTCTGAAATAATTTATCTCTGATTATATTTTGGTCAAGATTCTCACCCCAGTGCATAATGGTTCCCTTTCCTCCACACACATGCCACCATTTGTAATCTTTTGCCTTTTTGACAATGGTGATTCTAGCAGGTGTGAAATGATATCTCACTGTGCTCTTAATTTACATTTCTCTAATGAATAGTGATGTCAAGCATCTTTTTATATACCTGTTGGCCTTTTGTATATCTTCCTTGGAAAAATGTCTATTCAGGTTCTTTGCTTACTTTTTAATTGTGTTTACTTTCTTCCCTTTTTAAAAAATTTGCCATTAAGTTGTATGAGTTCTTTTTATAGTTTATAACTTTTATAGTTAAGATATTAGCCTCTTATCAGTTATATGGTTTGCAAATATTTTTTCCCATTCCAGAGGGTGTCTTTTCACTTAATTTATGGTTTCTTTTGCTGCGCAGCAGCTCTTTAGTTTGATGTACTCATACTTGTTTATTTTTGATTTTGTTAGTTGTGCTTTTCGTGTCACATCTAAAAAATCATTACCAAGACCATGTAAAGGACCTTTGTTCTTCTGTGTTCTTCTGGGAGTTCCTTGGTTTCAGGTCTTACATTTAACTGTTTAACCCATTTTTGATTAATTTTTATAAGTGGCATAAATATAGGTCCATTTCATTCTTTTACATGCAAATATCCAATTATCCCAATTATTGATGAACCTGTCTTTTCTCCATTGAGTATTCTTGGTTTCCTTGTCAAATATTAGTTGGCCATATATGCTTGGGTTTATTTCCCAGGGCTCTCTATCTCCTCCACTGGTCTATTTTTTTTTATGTCAGTACTATACCGTTTTGATGACTGTGGCTTAAAATCAGAAAGGATGATATTTCCTGCTTTGTTCTTCTTTCTCAGGATTTTTTTTTTTTTTTGGTTATTTTGGGTCTTTTATGGTTCCACATAAATTGTAGAAGAGTTTTTCCATTTGTGTAAAAAATGTCATTGGATTCTTGAGAGGGACTGCTTTGAATCTATAGATGGCATTTGGCAGTACTGACATTTTAATAATATTAATTTTTCCAGCACACAAACTGGAATCTTTGCATTTATTTGTGTCATCCTCAATTTCTTTCATGAGTATCTTACATTTTTCAGAGTAGAGATCTTTCTTTTTTAATTAATTAATTAATTAATTATTTTTTCTGTAACCCAGCTACCCTATCCCTCCCCCCAACGGCCCCCCAGCAACCCTCAGTTTGTTCCTTGAGATTAAGAGTCTCTTACGGTTTGTCTCCCTCCCTGGTCCCATCTTGTTTCATTTTTTTCCCTCCCTACCCACCACGACCCCCCACTCTGCCTCTCAAATTCCTCATATCAGAGAGATCATGTAATAATTATCTTTCTCTAATTGACTTATTTAGCTCAGCGTAATAGCCTCCAGTTCCATTAACATCATTGCAAATGGCAGGATTTCATCCTTTTTGTTGGCTGCATAGTATTCCACTATGTGTATATAGTTGGTATACCAACTTTATCCATTCATCTGGACATCTAGGTTCTTTCCATAGTTTGGCTATTTTGGACACTTGGACATTGCTGCTATAAACATTCGGGTGCATGTGCCCCTTCAGATCACTACATTTGTATCTTTGGGGTAAATACCCAGTAGTGTGATTGCTGGGTTGTAGGGTAGCTCTATTTTCAGCTTTTTGAGGAACCTCCATACTGTTTTCCAGATTGCCTGCACCAGCTTGCATTCCCACCAACAGTGCAAGAGGGTTCCCCTTTCCCCGCATCCTTGCCAACATCTTTCATTTCCTGACTTGTTAATTTTAGCCATTTTGACTGGTGGTATCTCACTGTGGTTTTGATTTGTATCTCCCTGATGCTGAGTGATCAGAATAGAGATCTTTCATCTCTCTAGTTAACTTTATTCCTAAGTATTTTATTGTTTTTGATGCCATTGTAAATGGGATGGGTTTTTTTGTTTTTCAGAAAATTCATTGTTAGTATATAGAAACACTACTGATTTTTATGTTAATTTTGTATCCTACAACTTTAGCAAATTTATTAATTATATCTAACTAAATTTGGTTGCCTTTAAGATTTCTACATACAAAATAATGTCATCTGAAAATAGACACTATTTATATTTGTTTGTTTGGTTTTTTTTTTTTCCTGGCTGATCTAGCTAGGACTTCTAGTACCATGCTGAATAGTAGTGGTAAGAGTAGGTACCCTTCCTTGTCTTGCTCCTAATCTAAGGGAAAAACCTGAGGCTCTCAGCTTTTTACCATCAACTATGATGTTAGCTGTGGACTTGCCATATATGGTCTTCTTATGTTGCTAAAGTTGTTACAAATTTTTGGTCATGATTGGATGTTGATTTTTGTTAAATGCTTTTTCTGTACCTATTGAAATTATTAGGTGATTCTTTTCTTTCATTCCATGTAATGTATCATATTTATTTGCATTTGTTGCATCCTTATATCCCTGGGATAAATCTCACTTGTGTGTGTGTGTGTGTGTGTGTGTGTGTGTGTGTGTATGTGTGTGTGTTTAAGGATTTTATTTATTTATTTGACAGAAACACAGCTAGATATGGAACATAAGCAGGGGGAGTGAGAGAGGGAGAAGCAGGCTCCCCGCTGAGCAGGAAGCCTGATGTTGGGCTCGATCCTGGGTCTCCAGGATCATGACCTGAGCCAAAGGCAGACGCTTAACAACTGAGCCACCGAGGTGCCACATGAGATAGATCTCACTTGATCACAGTGAATGACCCTTTTAGTGTGCTGCTGAATTTTGTTTGCTAGTATTTTATTGGGAATTTTTTTTAGTCTGTATTTATCAGGGATATTGGCCCACAGTTTTCTAGTAGTGTCCTTTTCTGATTTTGGTATCAAGATAATGCTGGCCTCATAGGATGAGTTTGGGAGTGTTCTCACCTCCTTGATTTTTTTTTTTTAATTTTTTAAAAAAGATTTTATTTATTTATTTGACAGAGAGAGAGATCATAGGTAGGCATAGAGACAGGCAGAGAGAGAGGAGGGAGCAGGCTCCCCACTGAGCAGAGAGCCTGATGCAGGCCTCGATCCCAGGACCCTGAGATCATGACCTGAGCCGAAGGCAGAGACTTTAACCTACTGAGCCACCCAGGCACCCACCTCTTTAATTTTTTAAAGAATTTGAGAAGGATTGGTGTTAATTCTTCTTTTAATGTTTGATAAAATTCATCTCTGTAGCTGTCTGGCCCCCTTTTCTTCATTGGGAGATTTTTGATTACTGATTCAATCTCCTTACTTATGACAGCTATTCAGATTTTCTATTTCTTCCTGACTCAGTCTAGGTAAGTTGTAAGTTTCTATGAATGTTCCATTTTTTTCCCAGTTGTTCAGTGTGCTGATGTATAGTTGTTTATAAGAGCTTCTTATAGTCCTTTGAATTTCTGTGGTATCAGTTATAATGCCTCCTTTTTTATTTACAATTTTGATGATTTGGATCCTTTTTCTTTTTTCCTTAGTCTAGTTAAGGGTTTGCCAATTTTGTTTGTCTTTTCAAAGAATCAACTCTTAGTTTGGTTAATCTTTTCTACTGTTTTTCTATTCTTTGTTTCATTTATTGGTGGGATTGTGGCTTTACAAACCAGGCTTTAGGACAAGCATAACTCCTTATTGAGGACCCAAACCAGGCAGATCTGCACCCTACTGAATTCTTTGACCAGAGTGTGCTCCCAACTTTTTCTGCACATGAGCAAACCTTTGGTTGAGATTACAACTTGGGCACAGCAGATGAGGATTTGGTCTGCTAAGATCCATGTGCTGACTGTTGCAAGCCCCTCCCCCCATCTCCATCAAGGCTATATTCCCAATGGTTGAGCCTTGCTGACTCCCCTGAAATCCCATGGTGGGCTCTCACAAAGTGACCCCAATGCTGGAGTCTCTCCTTAGTTCCCAGTGGAGAAACCAGGGCCTCAGTATATGGAGCTGCTCTGCCCTGTGGGAAAAGCAATGTAGTCAACTTGTAGCTGCTTCTCCTATCATTTTACTATAGTTTGTCTTGGCATCTGGAACAGGGGGTGCTTCGGCATCTGTGTTGTAGGATTTTCTTAGTGGTGTCTGGTTTTTTTGTTTTGTTAAAAATTTTATTTATTTATTTGACAGAGAGAGAGATAGCCAGAGAGGGAACAGAAGCAAGGGAAGTGGGAGAGGGAGAAGCAGGCTTCCCGCAGAGCAAGGAGCCTGATGTGGGGTTCTATCCTGGGACCCTGGGATCATGACCTGAGCCGAAGGCAAATGCTTAATGACTGAGGCATCTGCGTGCCCCAGTGGTGTCTGGTTCTTAAACGGATGTTAGGTTTTTGTTTCTCATTTTGGTGACATCACTCCTATTTTGTACATTTTAGACTCTCACAGTGGCACTCTGAAAGATTCTGTTTTGAAGGATTATTTTATTTTATTTTTTTTTAAAGATTTTATTTATTTGACAGAGAGAAACACAGCCAGAGAGGGAACACAAGCAGGGGGAGTGAGAGAGGGAGAAGCAGGCTTCCCGCCGAGCAGGGAGCCCAATGTGGGGCTTGATCCCATGTCTCCAGGATCATGACCTGAGCTGAAGGCAGTCGCTTAACCAACTGAGCCACCCAGGCACCCCTGAAGGATTATTTTAGTGAGTCTGACAGTTACTGTGCCTACCTTCTTGGTAAAAAAGTTCAATCCATTGATGTCCAAAGGGTCTCTCATCTTTGAGAATCTTTCCTTAAACTTTGGTTACTGTATTTCTTAGTTTATTAATCACAGAAAAATTTCATTTAAAACTTAGACATTTTTTGTTGTTGGTTTTATTTAAAGGATTGTGTATCTTGACAAATATTATCTTCTGGTTTTCAATAGGTAAAAAAATGATACCTGCAGGATTCTATAGATATTGATCGTTCATTTCTCATTTTAACATTTCTATTTTTTTATGGTTCAAGGTTAAATACATACCTAACAAAGTATCAAACTTTATTGCCTTTAATTTTTCCAAAGAACAAACTTCTTAAAGTTTGTTGATAATAATTCAAAAATTTTGAAATAACTTCCTGTGTGATAATGTAACTCTGACAACTTTTGAAACTTACGTTAGTAGAATTTTTAATTGCTTTAATGATGCATCTTTCATTTTAGAAATTTTAATTGCCTGTTCAGGGTGTTTGCCCATTTTAAAATTTGCTAGTCTTTGGGGGTGCCTGTGGTACAGTTGGTTAATTGGCCAACTCTTGGTTTTCACTCAGGTCAAGATCTTGGGCTCATGAGATTGAGCCCCACATCGAGCCCCATATTGGGTGTCAGCTCAGTATGGAGTCTGCTTGAGAGTCTCTCTCCTTCTCTCTCTGCCCCATCCCCCAAATAAATAAATAAATCTTTAAAACATATTTTAAATTTGCTAGTCTTTTTTATTGACTTTGGAGCTTTGAAAAATATGGATAGTTAATTCTTTGTATCTATCTTGTAATTATTTTTTCTGTCATCACTCCTATTTTGTACATTTTAGACTCTCACAGTGGCACTCTGAAAGATTCTATGTTTTAAAGGATTATTTTGGTGAGTCTGACAGTTACTGTGCTCTGCCCATTCAGTTCTGTTTATGGGTGCCTTTTACATTGGAAAATTTCAAGGTAGTCAAATCTATCTTTTCCTTTGTGACTTTTTAAAAAAAGAAAGCCTTTCTGTTCTATGAGCACAAAGAGATAGTCTTCTATGGTTTCTTCTACTTTATTATCAAATTTTCTTCATATTTATTTATTTATTTCATCTATAGTGTGTTTTATGTGTAATATATTATAGTTTCAGTATCATTTTTAAAAAAATTTAGCCTTTGTGTTTGAAATGTGAGATTTGTTATATATCTAATTCTTTTTTTTTTTTTTTTTTAAGATTTTATTTATTTGACAGAGGGAAACACAGCCAGAGAGGGAACACAAGCAGGGGGAGTGAGAGAGGGAGAAGCAGGCCTCCTGCCGAGCAGGGAGCCCGATGTGGGGCTCGATCCTGGATCTCCGGGATCATGACCTGAGCCGAAGGCAGTCACTTAACCAACTGAGCCACCCAGGCGCCCCGTTATATATCTAATTCTTGTATATACTTGGATTCTTTTTATGGCTTACACTTTGAACACTGAATTTTATTTTATTCCTGCAGTATCTCTGGATTATGTTTGACATTTCCTTAGCCATCTGACTGATTTTCTAGTTAGTTCTAACTTTTCAGTTGATTCTTGTCTTTGATAGATAAATTTATTATTTATAAATTATTTTTAGTTTTCATTTTAAGTATTTATAACTTTATTTATTTTTGTTTTATTCACTGGTAATATTGTTAATATGAACCTCAATGTTAATGTTGTCATGAGCATCTTTGTTTTTTTTCTATCTTTTTTTTTAAAGATTTTATTTATTTGACAGAGAGAAACATAGCCAGAGAGGGAACACAAGCAGGGGGAGTGAGAGAGGGAAAAGCAGGCTTCCCGCGGAGCAGGGAGCCTGTGGGGCTCGATCCCGGGTCTCCGGGATCATGACCTGAGCTGAAGGCAGTCGCTTAACCAACTGAGCCACCCAGGTGCCCCTGCTTTTTTTGTCTTAATGAGATGTTTGTCTTAGGATCGTGATGAATATTCTTTGTAAAGTTGAGAGTCATTTCCTTTTGTGGTATTTGTGAATTACATGAATAGATTTTTCAGTTACTGTTCCCTGTTTTCTTGGATTAAAACTTTTTTAGGATGTATTAGTCTTTTAAATTGGTAAGTATTATATTATTTCCATCAAAGTTTATAAATAAGATTTGACTTAATTTTCATTTTGGTGCTGGTTTTGTTGCATTTATTACAGACAAAATAAGTTTGAACACTGGTCTGTGGAAAGTAAATGAAGTGTGTATTGGGGAATAATGTGTGTGTGTACATCTGTTTTTCTAGGAGGAGTGGATATATGAAAGAAAGTATAGTTTTCTTATAGAATGAGACTGGGGAGAAAGATTGGAACTTGTATTCTAGAGGCCCGTGAACACATTTTTAAGAATTTTTCTCTTTGTTCTGTAGGGAAGCTATTAGAGGTTAAGAATAATGGAGGTCTAATTTGATTTGTGCTTTGAAAATTGGAGATGAAAAAATATTGCTTAAGCAAAGAGATTGAACATGAAAAATACAAAATATGAACAATTGGATTTAGAGTCCCTAGATATCATGACATTTAAGAGTGCAGTATACAGAGAGTGTCATGGGCATGAGAATGAATGAAACAGCTTTTAGGTCATTAGAGGATTTTGCAAAGAAGCTTCATAAGACTTGTCTCATGGCATTGCAAAAACAATAGCCATACTATTCAAGAAAAGAAGTGCCTTCCAGGCAGATGTTGATGGAAATTTAGTGATAAAGAGAATTTAAGTGTTTATCAGCAGGGTTGTGGTTAATGATACATTGATAGTGTGCAGTTAAAGGTGGGGGATTGTGACTTAAATGTAATTTTTCTATCAAATTTTATCACACAACAAGAAAGTAGATTTTTTGTTCTATATAGATGATTGATGCACTTACGACTTATCACTAGAGAGTGAACCCAAGAATATAAATCTATGGTCATCATTTAAAGAGAAATAGTCCTTTAGTTCTCTCAGAGTTGGTTTTCTTACATTGTTCTATACAACTGCTTTCCTTAAAAACCTGTTCTTCATGAAATGCAACACAGTTATAGAAAAGTACAGAAAACATAAATGCATAACTCAGTTAATTATCCCATAGTGTAAACTTGAGTAACCATCCTTTCAGAGAAAGACTAGAATATTGTCAGAAACTTAGAAGTTCTCCCCCCACTCAGTTATTAGTCTGTCTCTGCTGCAAAGGGAAACACTATGCTAACTTTTATGGTAATCATCTCTTTGATTTTATTTATAGAGTGTCATTTAATAAATGCATCTCTAAACAAAAGAGTTGATTTTCACTTCCTTGAACTGTATGTAAATTGAATTATACATTATGTATTTTTTTGTATCTGGCTTCTTTCACTAACCATTATATATTTTTTTTAAAGTATTTTATTTATTTGTCAGAGAGAAACACAGCCAGAGAGGGAACACAAGCAGGGGGAGTGAGAGAGGGAGAAGCAGGCCTCCCGCCGAGCAGGGAGCCCGATGTGGGACTCGATCCCGGGTCTCCGGGATCATGACCTGAGCCCAAGGCAGTCGCTTAACCAACTGAGCCACCCAGGCGCCCCACTAACCATTATATTTTTAAGATTACTTCACATTGTTGATTAATGTGATTACGTAGTAATCCATTTGTAAATATATCACATTTTTATTCTATAGTTAATAGACACCATGCTGCTATGATTCTTGTATGTCTCTTGGATCACATGTGCATGTATTTCTGTTGGGTAGGAGTGAAATTGGGTCGTGGAAAATGTATGTATTTTTTTTGTAGTTGATAATATAATTTTCCAAGGAGGATGAACCATGCTCCTGAAGGCACCATAAAAATGTTCCTTTTGGGATGCCTGGGTAGTTCAGTCAGTTGAGCATCTGACTCTTGATCTCAGCTCAGGTCTCAATCTCAGAGTTGTGAGTTCAAGCCCCACACTGGGCTCTGTGCGAGGCGTGGAGCCTACTTAAAAAGAAAAAAAATTATTCCCGTTGATGCACATGCTTATCAAAGCATGGAATTGTCAGTCATCTAAATTTTAGCTTGTGGACATTGTGTTTTGGTAATTCATGTCATTTTAGTTTTATTTTTCCTTGTTATAATGAAGATGAGTCCCTGTTTACATCTTTGCTGCCTACTTATATATTCTCTTTCCAAAAATATTTGTTCAACTCTCTTGCCTATAATTTTCTATTGGGTTGTCTGTCTTTGTCTTTTTCTGGTTGATTTCAAGAAGTTCCTTATATATTATCTTAAAAGCACTTTCACTATATGTTAAAAATATTTTTTTCTCATCCTGTGGTTTGCCTTTTAATCCTTAGTTTTGTATCTTAATAAACAACATTCTTAATTGTAAGGTTAGTATGGGCTCATTGGTCACTCTTTACCTTTATAATTAGTGCTTTTTAAGTTTTAAATTTTTTATTCATCTTTTAAATTTTTCCAGCTTTTTGGACATAAGCTGATAGTATTACATTTTGTGAGGTGAGGTCTCTGATGTGTTGATGTGGTACATTTTATATTGCAAAATGATTATCACAATAGCATTAGCTAATACCTTCATCTTATCACACAATCATCATTTCTTTTTTGTGGTGAGAACATTTAAGATCTACTCTTTTAATAACATTCAACTGTATAATACAGTATTGTTAACTATAATCATCATGCTGTACATTTGAATCCACAGAATCTGTTAAATTAGGTCTTCTTTTTATTATCAATCTTTTCCTTTCTCAAGATCATGAAGTTAGATTCCTACATTCTAAATGCTTTATTATTTTCCCTCCTTTTCTGAGTCACTCTCCATGTCTTTCACTCCTATACATTGGAACTGCACAAAAGTTTTTGACTCAGTTCTATCTTCTGGGAAAATCAGGCAAAGACAATGTATTTTATACTGAGCATACAGATGTATTTTTCTTTCTAGTCTGATTGTCTCTGTCTTTTTTTTTTTTTTAAAGATTTTATTTATTTAACAGAGAGAAACACAGCCAGAGAGGGAACACAAGCAGGGGGACTGAAAGAGAGAGAAGCAGGCTTCCTGCCGAGCAGGGAGCCCGATGTGGGACTCGATCCTGGGTCTCCGGAATCATGACCTGAGCCGAAGGCAGTCACTTAACCAACTGAGCCACCCAGGCGCCCCTGATTGTCTCTGTCTTTTAATTGATGCTTTACACCTTTTACACTTAAAGTAATTACTGATATTTTAGATTTAAATCTAAAAACACATTCTTTTGTCTTTCATTTTTTGTTTCCTGTTTTATGTTCCTTTTATTTTCTTCTTGCCCTTATTGGATTATATTTTATAATATTTTGGTTTGGACAATATATATTCTGTTATCAAAATTTTAGTGGTCATCATAGAAATCACAATATGTATCCTTGATTTATCAAAGTCTAATGTTAGTTGGTAATTTTACCCTCATTTTAGACAAAGTAAAAATTATAGAATATTCCTTTGTCAGTTCACTAAAGTTTATGCTGTTGTTAATATGTATTTTATTTCTCTCTGTATTTTAACCTACATGAGTCATTATTGTTTTAAACTATCAGTATTACCTTAGCTTGTATTCTTTCAAATGTAGACCCAAGACAAAAATTTGGTAGCAGATTGTCTTTATGGGAGGTGATTACAGAAAGGATGATAGGAAATAAGAAAATAGAAGGAGAAGTGCTAATGAAGGATGAATCAAAGAGTGTGTTAGTATGGTAGGCAACTGTGCCTTAACACTGTTCTACAAGGAAACCATGTGGAACACATCTGATAGTCATTACATGCGTGATGATGGTCCTGGGCCATTAAACCACCAGTAGTCATCCTTTACTGATTGAGAGTTGCCCCTGGGGTGTTGACTCTCCCATACTTTGAGATTGAAACTGCTTGTAGCTAAGTGAGCTTCCAAGATGGTAGAAGAAGCCCTTGGGCAGAGAAGAAAAGAGAAATAGGCAGTTGAGAAGTGAAGTTCTCATCATGCTAGAAACTCTTTTCCATTGCTGCTGCTGGGAAAATGGATTGGAGAATCACCACTATATCCTACAGAGCATCCATCATGTTTCCTGTGTTATTTTCTACTTTGTTATTTATTTATGCTTTTGTGTGGTGAGAGGCCACAATTCTTTATAAAAAAGATAAAGCAAACAAAGATAAAAAGTCCCCACCAAACTTCATCAAGATCAAAAGCTTTTGCACAGCAAAGGAAACAGTCAACAAAACCAAAAGACAACTGACAGAATGGGAGAAGATATTTGCAAATGACATACCAGATAAAGAGCTAGTATCCAAAATCTATAAAGAACTTATCAAATTCAAAACCCAAAGAACAAATAATCCAATCAAGAAATGATCAGAAGATGTGAACAGGTATTTCTACAAAGAAGACATCCAAATGGCCAACAGACACATGAAAAAGTGCTCAACATCACTCAGCATTAGGCAGGTACAAATCAAATCCACAGTGAGATACCACCTCACATCAGTCAGAATGGCTAAAATTAACCAGTCAGGAAACAACAGGTGTTGGTGAGGATGTGAAGAAAGGGGAACCCTCCTACACTGTTGGTAGGAATGCAAGCTGGTGCAACCACTCTGGAAAACAGTATGGAGATTCCTCAAAAAAAATTAAAAACAGAGCTACCCTTTGACCAGCAACTGCACTATGAGATTTTTATGCACAGGATACAAAAGAAATGATTCAAAGGGGCACACATGCCCCAATGTTTATGGCAGCAATGTCCACAATAGCCAAAATAGGGAAAGAGCCCAGATTTCCATTGACAGATGAATGGATAAAGAAGATGTGGTATACATATACAATGGAATATTATGCAGCCATCAAAATCCCCCAAACTTGACAGTTGCAATAACATGGATGGAACTAGAGGGTACAATGCTAAGTGAAATAAGTCAATCAGAGAAAGACAGTTATCATATCTTTCTGATGTGAGGATTTTGAGAAACAAGACAGAGGATCTTAGGAGAAGGGAGGGAAAAAAATGAAGCAAGATGAAACCAGAGATGAGAGAGAGAGAGAGAGAGAGAGAGAGAGGAACCATAAGAGACTCTTAATCTCAGGGAACAAACTGAGGGTTGTCAGAGGGGAGGAGGGTGGGAGTGATAGGATGACTTGGAGATGGACATTAGGGAGGGTATGTGCTATGGGGAGTGCTGTGAATGTGTAAGACTGATGAGTCACGGACCTTTGTGGCTGAAACAAATAATACATTGCATGTTAATAATAAACAAAAGAAAAAATCCCCACCAAAAATACTAGAGGGGAGGTGGGTGGGAGAAAGGGTTTAAATAGATGATGGGAATGAGCCTAGGATGAGTTATGAAAGCAATAAATTACTATATTGTACACTTGAATCTAATATAACACTGTGTGTTAACTAGCTAGAATTAAAGTAAAAACTAAAAAAAAAATCCCCACCAAAATGCTTTCAATGGGAGTATTAGTGGAATAAGCCACTGTCCTTACTGATGAAGCCAGTCCCAGGGTTATGGATCCATGTGTTTGTTGCCTCTATCCTCAGCACCATTGCTACTCTGTTTATGGACCCATTGTGCTAGTGCTGGGGTGGTTAAGGACAAAAGCTGGTTTACCTTCACTGCATAAGTTAGCTTGTTCCTCAGGGTCTTCAGTGTCTCCTCAACTATAAATGCTCCTATGTGGGCATGAACATGAGGCAAAGATCTGCACAGTATCCCCCCACTTCCATCAGTCTGTGTACATGCCTCTTCTTCAGACATCCTTGTCTTAAAATCTCTACAGGTCTACAGTTATCTACTTCCACCCCCCCCTCTTTTGTAAGGGCTATTCTGGTTTTCTGAATGGAGACAATTGTGGGAACAACATATCTGCATCTTTTGACTCTAAGAGTAGCAGTTATATCTGAAATTCCAAACAAGATGTGGCATAGATTTACTATATTGGCTACATGGTACAGTATCAGAGGCTTCATTCGACCCCTTCCACGCTGATTGTGGTTACTCTACAAGTCAGAAAATAACAAAGATTCTGAAAGTTGCATAATATATGTTTTGATTATAACCTCAGGAACTGGGGAAATACCAGGAGTGGATCCATACAGTCTTTGAACCAATTATCCTCAGTTTAATAGAAGAGTCACTATGGTATTTCATGTCCTCTACTATCAGTGTCAGCTCTGATTCTATATCCAATAATTTTTGAAAGGTCTGGGTATTTCCTTTTATTCAGTGTAGTTACTCTGGAAAATGGCTCCTGATACCTTCAGGGCATAATGTAATACCAGTATATTCTGGTCTTGGTACTGTCTTAAGGGGACCTGACCTTTCAGTTGACTGGCTGTGTTTCTGAGAATTGGTTCAGAAAGAGAACTATGTAAGGAATCATGATTTTCCAGTAGGATAGCTGACATTGGCCTTTGCTCACAAGCTCTTGATCTCATGTCTATACAGATTGAGAAATACTATCATTGGCTGCACATGCAAGCTTACCTCCAGGAACAGGAGGGTCTATTAGCCATTGCTGTAGATTTTCCATGGTTAAGGTTCCCTGATTGCTACTCTGGTCTTGCTGCCTATTTCAGAATTATATCCATGTTGCCTCTAGTTATTGAGTGCTGAAACATGGTCTTTGCTATTCTGAGATCATATCATTCACATTGACAGAGGGTCCCATGGAAACTGCATGGTCCTATGGAAGCACATTTCACTATTACTCTTGGCCCACAGAAAACAGGCTCTTTGAGTTTCTCAATGATGCCTCAGTGAAGAAAGGGTCTTGTAGTCTCTCCTGAGAACACAATCAACTGATTGATTCTCTGGTTTCATAAAATTCATCTACTATGATCTTCCTACTTTTTTGAAACTACTGGACCTTTCTTCAGTATCCCTCTAGGGAGTCTGGTACAGTGGGTCTACAGCTTTCTTTGATAATGAATTAGATCAGCTTTAAAAAAAAATTCTGAATAAGTGTAAGCACTTCCAAATTGAAATGTTGTTGATAGTCATGTTCAGCTTCCTACATACATTATTTATTTCTGTCTTGTTGTAAAATAAAATACAAGTCTCATGCTTCCTGAAATAAGCTCAATAATTATTCAAAGAAATAAAAGACATTTTGGTATTTCTCCCTGTTTCTCTTTTTTGCCTTATTGTTTCTCAATCAAGTTAGGTTTTTCTTTTTATCCCTTTATTTGTACTTTTTTATGCCCTTAAAGAAATAGTTTTAAAAAATATTTTATTTATTTATTTGTCAGAGAGAGAGAGAGAGAGGAAGAGAACACAGTAGGAGGAGTGGTAGGCAGAGGCAGAGGGAGAAGCAGGCTCTCTGCCAAACAAGGACCCTGTTGCGAGGCTTGATTCCAGGACTCTGGGATCATGTCCTGAGCTAAAGGCAGACACTTAGCTGACTGAGCCACTCAGGCATCCCAGGAAATATTTTCTTGAGAAGAGATGACTTTGAATGAAAACACAATCACCCTATATCCCCTACTCAATAAAGCAAGAGGTTTCGAATGGCCCCAGTAGGTGAAATGTCAGTGAAGGCGATGTAGGGAAGTGGTGACAGCTTGGACAGCTCTTACTGCTTCAAGTCCTCCTACTCCCCACTGTTGCTTTTCTGCCCACCATGGGCAGCATGACTGAGAAGGTGGGATGGGCTACAAGAGCATTTTAAGTGATATTTTAGATTTCGGAGAGCAACTATACTTTTTTTTTTTTAAGATTTTATTTATTTGACAGAGAGAAACACAGCCAGAGAGGGAACACAAGCAGGGGAAGTGAGAGAGGGAGAAGCAGGCTTCCCGCCGAGCAGGGAGCCTGATGTGGGACTCGATCCCGGAACTATACTTTTTCTTTTCCTTTTCTCTTTCCAATATTGTGATATTAGTTTGCTTCTCCTGTGTAGCATGGAGATGGCCCAGTCATATCTTCCATGCTGGGGCTCCAGCTGCTGCCCTTCTGGATTCACTATCTCATTGGCATCAGGACTCTGATTCTTTCAGCTGGTTCCCAGCTAGTGACGAAGCCTGGCAAGGATACTAAGGCAGGATCATTCAGGCAAGACATGGAATTCTTTCTATGGGCAACTTGTGTAGGGCTCTAATGGGGTCTAAGCCTCTTCCAGCCCATTTCTCCTTTCTTGTCTGTATCCTTTATTAGGTTTCAGTCCTGCACCATGATTAGAAGGCTCTCCTTGCCTTCTTTTGCTTCCTTCTCCAATATATTACCCACATACTATATTAGTTACCTATTGCTACATAACAAATGATCCTGAAACTCGGCATCTTTCAACAACAATGCACTTATTTTCTCACAGTTCGTGTAGGACTGGAATATGAGCACGGCTTAGGGGACTCCTTTGCTTCAGGGTCTCTCACATGGATGCAACCAGGTGTCAGGTCAGGGCATGGGTCTCTTCTGAAGTTTGACTACAGAAAGATCAGCAAGATTTAGATTCTGTGGGCTGTTCTGAAGGCCTCTATTCTTTGCTGACTGTTGGCTGGAGGCCTCCCTTAGTCCTCTGCTTCATGAGTCTTCCTACCACGATGGCTCATTTAATCAGAGAGAGAGGTGAGAGTCCTTTAGCAAGATGGAAATCACAACATTTTGTAGCTTAATCACAGAAATTATACCCCATCACCTTTCCATAATCTATTGATTCAAAGCAAGTTACTTGGCCAGCCCACCAAATGGTCACATGGGGCATGAATAGAAGCAGGAGGGGCAGATCACTGGGGACCATCTGAGAGGCTGCTTACCGTCACATCTTTTTGTTTTGTTTTGTTTTAATCTTTCTTTTCTTTCCAACTTTTATTTAAATTCTAGTTAGTTAGCATATAGTGTAATACTGGTTTCAGGGGTAGAATTTAGTGATTCATCACTTACATATTGCATCCAGGGCTCAACCCAACAAGTACCCTCCTTAATACCATATGCATCTAATACAACCTTGATGCACGCTTCTCAGGGGACCCATACTCCTCAGAAGATCCAAATTAACACATCTGTAAAAACAAAATTCTAAGGAACAGTTTTGCTTACTAGACGTTTGATTGTAGCAAGAGGCTAATCTTTCATTAGGAACGGATTTATTGTTGTTATTTTAATGTGTCTGGATAAAGGGAATTTAAAATAGTTGGTTTTGTATGACATATGCTGTTCTATCACATTCACTGGCATAATATTTTCTTCCTCAATGACTACAACTTTTAGTAGACATTTCATTTCTAGCACTCGTAAGGAGGGATTACTTATGTATTATAAATTAATAGATTCTCATTACCTAATTGGTTACAAATGCAGCAGAGTTGAAACTGAAATCACTGTAGGCAGGAGTACTCTTTCCTTGCTTTAGATAGGCCTATGAGCACAATACGTTTTTCCCCTTCTGCAAATAAGATAATGTGTTTCACACTAATTCCTCAAGCAAGTGCATCACAGTAATTGCTGTTCTTGAGAGTAGACTTCAAGGCTGGTGCATGTGCATGTGGGGTGAAAAGACTGAATAAAGGTGAAAATATCCTAGGTACTTCATTTGTCCTAACAAAGTATAATGCTAAGCAACTAGCAAGACATTTGTCTGAATCCCCACAATACCAGATTAATAGAGAGTTATTACTTTTGGGGGGACAAAGTCCAAAAGTAATGGGAGACAGGTAGAAAACACAGAAGTATTCTTTTAGGTTTTATGAACAGGAAAACCACAACATATGGCACCAGAGTCATTTCTTTTCTCTTAATAAATATGTGACTGGTAGTTAGAGGCTAGGTTTCTGTTCCAGCACCCTGACCAATCAAATAGTCTTTCTATTATAATGCATCTATTTTGGATCTCAGAATGACCTGAGGGAACTTGACAAGTTGGCCAGGTTTCAGAGAAGAGTGGTCCATGTATTGAAAGAGCAAAGGTTCTATAAAAAGATGAAGAGCTAAATCAGAAAATCTAGGTATAGTTTCAGGGATATGGGATTTTTTTTCTTTTTTTTAGCTTTGTCTGAAATTAGGAAAGAATGAAAAACTGAAATTGGCAAAAGGTAAATTCAGACTGACTATCCAACCCAAGACACGGGGTTGAGGATTATTAAAGGAAATAGTGAAAGTTCATTATATGAGACAATGAAAACCTAGACCAGCTGCAGTGTTGCAGAATGCACCCAAAGTAATCCTATCTGGACTCCAGGGAGTAGGCCGACCTGAGTATCAATTTCCAGCTTTAACTTCAAATCTCTATTATTGCATTAGTTTTGTGGGTTGGCTCCAGGCATAAAATAGCTTTCAATGGTGACTATTACTTCCTGTAGTTGAATCCATATTTCTGTGGGCTGCCTTGCATTCAGGGCTGCTAAAATCTTCTACCTGCTTCATAGCTCTGGGGAATCTAACAGAAATTTTCATGCTGCAGTATGGACAAGAAGTTTGCAATGGGATATGTGGTGCTCATGCCAAGGAAATTCATCACTCATCATTACCTGTGGGTTTGGACTGATCCAAGAATGTCCTTGACCAGAAACTCCTCCATGTGACCAAAAACCCCCCTCAGATACAACACAGCCTTTTTCATGAAGTAAAAGATTTAGTGCTAAAGTGATAGGGAAAGGGCTTGTGAGTTTGAATGAAAGTTTTGGTTAGCAGTGTATATAAATGATAGAAGAGAGGAGGGATTACTTTGCTTTCATGAGGATTTATGCAGTCAGTTCATTATTATTATGCAAAAAATTCCCTTTGTTTTCTTGGAGTTTGAATTCAAGCCTCAATTCCATAAAACTCTATTTTGCTCTACCTCATAGTAGATTGACTTCAAAGAACAGGTTACAGGTGGGTGAGCTACTGTTCGCTTTAGCCTTCCAGGTGGCTCAGAGCCATGGGAGAGTCACCTTGGGCTAGAAATGATTTGTCCATTTACCTCAGTTGTTGCCATACAGCAATCATTGTGTAAACTTACCACACCACATTCGTGCTTAAGAGGTAGTGCTCTTTCCTATGAGTAATCCTTCTAGCTCCCTTTGATGGCCTGAAACATGCAGAGAGAGGTCAAGGGCCCTATATGTCATTCTTTCCCTCATTGATTATTTCCCACAGTCTGCTTTCTTCCACCCAAGACTTCCCCTTGCCTCTATCCATGCATGACAACGTATATGTTTTTAACATTTCTAATTATAATATAGTTCTGATTTGACTTTATTTCAAAAGTTCTTCTTTAGCCAAAATGACTTACATACTTATTCATTTAACATGTAGTAGGAAACTAAAATGCCAGGTGGGAAATTTCTAATCTGACTAGACTTCTTTCTATTGAATAAATCACCTAACCTCTCTGTATAAAAACAGTGATGATCTCTGATATCCTTTCAAGCATGACCAATCTGTAGAAATGCTCACTGTTGTCATGCTATACCATGTGGTTATTACTAGTATGTAAGTGATTCATTATATCACATGAAAATGTTGTAAGTCTTAAAATAAATATTTTTGTTGAAGACAATGTAAGTGTCCATATATTCAACACTCAGGTAGATATTTCATCTTAGGCACCATGCTTGTGCTGGGTATACTGAAGTGACTAATTCACCGCTCATGCCCCTCAGAAGCTCATCTTCTAGTGGTGACAGATCATTAGCAGAAAGTTATGATCCATATGGTGAGGCTGATGATGGAGATGAGGTCTACACTCAAGCTGCCTTGCCAAGGCAGGGTGGATGCAAGTTCCAGGAGATGGCTTTGGTTTGACCAAGGGGTGTGAGGAAGACACAGCTTACACTCGCCCTAAACTGGTTCTGCATCCATATCCTTCTGCCATTGTAGCTAAAACTTTGCCTTTACCCCATAGAGGCACCTAATCATGCAAAACCTCGGTGTCATCCTTAGTCATATCATTAGCAAAGATTCCCTTCTTGGTTTGAAAGTTGGATTTGAGTTTCCATTTTAGGCATGAAAGTTCACCTTGATGACACACTGATTTATGAAGGTCATGGGTCATTGATTGCCTGCGTTTGCATCTGTCATTTGGCTTGGAGGATGCTCATACAGTTATTTTTAACTTTTCAGTGATTTAAGACCAATGTAGTGATTCAGGGGAGAATGACTGCTACCTGGAATTAATGTTGTAGAAGTAGGAAAGTCTGTGTATTTTGAGAAAAAAGAGAAAACATTTTTTAAAGGATTTTTATATAGGAAGGTTCTTTGAATAATAAAAACAATGTGAATTTGTGCATACCTTTTTAAAATACAGCTTTGCTGGGGTGCCTCAGTCAATTAAGTGTCTGTCTCTTGATTTTGGTTCAGGTCATGAACTGAGGATTATGAGATCAATACTCCCCCCCCCACCATTGGACTCTGTGCTGGTGGTGGAGCCTGCTTAAGGTTCTATCTCCTCCTCTCCCTCTGCCTCTCCTCTTCCTCTTTCTCCCTCTCTAGAAAAAATAAACAAAATACAGCTTTGTTATTTCCAAGTAATTATAGTATCCACTACTGCCAGGAAATAGCACTACTAGCTATTAAGAGTAATGATGAGCTCTTTTTTTAAAAATATTTTATTTATTTATTTGACAGAGAGAAACACCATGAGAGAGGGAACACAAGCAGGGGGAGTGAGAGACGGAGAAGCAGGCTTCCCGCTGAGCAGGGAGCCCGATGTGGGGCTTGATCCCAGGTCTCTGGGATCATGACCTGAGCCGAAGGCAGTCGCTTACCCAACTGAGCCACCCGGCGCCCTAATGATGAGCTCTTAAGCCATACTGTTCCTGGGCTGGATGCTGACATTTCCCACTACTGTTTGAACTTGGTCAGTTAGTTTAAATAGTTAACCTCTTTCTCCTCCATTTTTTTCATCTGTGAAAATGCAGGTAAAAGGACGTATCTAACAGAGGATTAAATGAAACATATATGCAAAGCAGTTTACCAACAAGTGCTTAGATTTGGAAAGCATTCACAGTAGCCTTAGCATTCACCTTTGGGGAGTCCTTTCCTCAATGTACTTTCACACCTAGCATATCACTTAATCTAATTTCAGCACAAGTGTTGTTAGGTGGCTTTTGCTAATGGAGGCCCAGACAGGTTAAGTGGTTTGTCCAAGGAGATGTAGCCGATTAAGTGTAAACCCAGTGTTCCTCCTCTTACACCCCAACAATTTCAAAACAAAAGGGGGGAAAATGATGGCTTGCATATTCTTCTAGGCCTGGCCAATGTTTTGATTTTTTTTTTTATCAAGTCTTAGTCAAGAGAGATGTTTTCAGTCATTTTTCAGAGCTCTCATTTATCATTGGCTCTACTGTTGGATGTTCTCAGACTCTCACGTTGGCTGTGTTGTGAGCTCCTTGAGGTCAGCATGTGGGCAGGTCCTATAATATCTTCTTCTCTTTCCAGTGCTCAGTCAGGGTTCAGTCTCAGTTGCTCTGACTCCCAATGCCTGTGGTCTTAAGCACGGTCGAGTGCTCACAGAATAATGTGAGATTAAAGTGAAAGTTGTGTTGCAATTTTTCTACGCAAGAGGAGTTGGAACAAAGGAAGCAGGATTATGACTTTCAGCAGGAAAGGAAATTCTCCAACTCAGCTCCTGAACAGACATGAACACTTTCGGCTCCATTCCATGAAAATTTAACATGAGCACTTATGTGATGGGCTCATCCTTGGATAGGAGCACCTCAAGTACCTCAGGACTCTGAGCTCCGTCTGAGCGGGCACCCTTCCTCCTGTTCTCCAAGACCCCCTGTACCTATGTCCCCACCCTCTTTCTGGGCACTAGGAGCATCCCCTCTGAGCAGCCTGCTCAGCCTTGCTGAGATCATGGTATTTATGCTTTTATTTATTTACTTTGCCAATTACCTAACAAGGTCACCATGATTGTTTATGTTATTCCTCTATTCACAAACTTGCACAGAATTTGAATGATGATGGGTCACAACTCTATTTTCCCCATAAACCTCTTATTTTTAGGATGCAGTTTGTCAGGAACTGATACAAGTGCTGCAGAAGCAAAGCCTGTAAAATCACTTTCAGTTTTTTTTTTATTGTTACTTAAATTTTTTTCCAGTGTTCCAAGATTCATTCCCCATTCCCCACACCCAGTGCTCCATGCTTTATGTGTCCCCAGTACCCACCACCAGGCTCTCCCATTCCTCTACCCCCCTCCCTCCAAGTCCCTCAGTTTGTTTCTGTGTCCAAAGTCTCTGTTGTTTCGCTTCAGTTTTAAATACAATCCTGTCTCTCTTACCTGCAACCAGTGGGGCCAGGTAGATTTAGAAATTTATATGTATACTTCTAGGTTTTAGAAGGCAGTAGATGTGTGGACTGTTGATCATCTGATATCATGTATGGCCAGCACAGTGTAATTAAGCACATTGTAGAAAGTGGGATACATAAAAATTGCAAATAGTTTCATGTGCATTTAGTGACATTTTGAGTTATGCAATGCACTTATGCAATGCATTTTGAGTTATACAATGCACTGAGCTTTTTGGACTTTGGGATGGATTGCCTAATCACTCTCAGGGCCACTTCCTCTGCTGCTCTGATTCCACCACGGTTGCATGGTGCCCTGTGAAGGCTGGTCTCTCATTGAGGCAGCCTTTCAGGAAGCAGGGGATGAGCTTGCAAACCTCCTGCTTTCCACAAAGTGTGTTTGGGTAATTCAACCACACTTTGCTGTCACAGGTTTATCCATGTCTGGGAAAGGGAAAGTGAGGACACCAATTTGACTTTTTCTTCCCATCTTGTCTTAGTGGCTTATTTCCCCCCACTCTGCACATGCCCGGTAGAGATCTCTTAGGTAATGCTGTCTTCCTGTGCTTTCCTATGACTTTTAGGAAAATCTAAGATCTGAGCTTATTTATGCTTTGCAAGATATAAGCTATTTGAATAACATGACTGAATTTAAACTTAAAATTGACTTCCATCTTAGTCTGTGTGGGCTGCTGTAACAAAGTACCATAGACAGGGTAGCTTGTCAATGACATTCCTCACAGTTCTGGATGCTAGAAGTTCAAGATCAGGTACTGGCAGATTTGGTGTCTGATGAGGGTCTGCTCCCTCATAGGTGCCTACATTTGCAGTATAATATGGGTAGGAGAGGCTAGAGAACCCATGGGGTCCTTTTTTTAAGGGTACTAATTTCATTCATGAGGACCCTGTGCTCATGACCTGATCACCTCCCAAAGGCCCCAACTGAAAACATCAGTTTGAAGGTTAGGATTTCAACATAAGAATTTTTTTTTTCAGGGGCACCTATGTGGCTCAGTCGTTAAGTGTCTGCCTTCCGCTCAGGTCATGATCCCAGAGTCCTGGGATTGAACCCCACATGGGGCTCCCTGTTCGGCAGGGAGCCTTCTTCTCCTCCTCTCACTCTCCCTGCTTGTATTCCCTCTCTAGCTGTGTTTCTCTCTGTCAAATAAATCAATAAATTGATTCCCTCTCTAGCTGTGTTTCTCTCTGTCAAATAAATCAAAGTAGTAGGCACAAATATTCAGTCTATAACAACTTCTTTTCTTGAAGCTGGGTTCCACTTTCCCCAAGAATGAGAAATTATCAAGAAAGAAAGTATTTTTGTTCAACATTAAAGAATATTTTGCTCATTTCATTAGCATGATAGTGTTTAAGAAGTAAATCCCATGACTCTATGCTTTAAATATATATACATATATGTGTGTTTTGTGTATGTATACATTTGTGAACGTATTTATATTTTGACATAGAACATTTCTAGATTATATACAAGCTCGTGGCAGAGTGGAGCCTTATATTACCATCTTTTAGCCTGAGAGACTTTTTTATCTATTAGCCGTTTAAGAACTTTTATGGGCATCCCAGTTGTAGGAGTACTCTCGTGGCAAGAGTAGTAAA
This sequence comes from Spilogale gracilis, assembly GCA_004023965.1. NCBI lineage: Eukaryota > Metazoa > Chordata > Mammalia > Carnivora > Mephitidae > Spilogale > Spilogale gracilis. The sequence goes on along the minus strand of PITA01022145.1, from coordinate 1,843 downwards.
TTGCATGTATTGTATTAAGCAATGAGATGGTGTTTTCTACCTATAGTTGCTTGAGCCTTGTATTCCCTTTAATCTATTATTTAATGAATAATAGAATTTCTAGTGGTAATGTATTTTTGAAGTAGAGGGATTAGCTGAACTATCTCGTGCTTACTCGGTTCTTCAAAAATCAGAACTAGTCACACACACACTCACATATTGGCAAACTAAAAGTGAGCCCCTCAGGCACTCTTGGGGGAGGGTTGGTCATTGGGTAGCTGATCTTAGAGATGAAACATTGATCTAGGTTTTGGAGATTGAGATAAGAATGAGCTGAGGAGCTGTAACACTGAAATAGTAAAGTCCAAGTGACAGAACTGTCAGGAACAAATCCCCTCAGTCAATGTAAACTGTGTAAGGAGGAAGCCATGTCTACTCATCATTACACATTATCTGTGAATGGTCGACTGAACTCACTGCCAACATTTTCAAGATAAAATATGTGGCCCGCTGACCGCAGGGAGAAGAACTATTTCCTCAGGTTTTCTCCTCTAGCCATAATAATATTACAGGGATCAGAGATTTTGAGCCTTGCTTCCTGTTAATATGAAGGGAGGATATGATGAGTCCTAACAAACCCACATGTTTTAAATATAGTATGTTGGAACCTTGAAAGAGGGACATCCTAGTCCTATTTCATTTTTTAAAGAATGAACAGCAAGAAACTAAAAAAGGAGGCTATTTAAATTTATTCATTTGCCACTGTGCTAGAGGGGTTTTATCTTCTTGTTTCAAAACATAGTAGGAAGTCTTTGTTGGACTCTTCCCTTCAAAGCAAACCAGGATAAAGTAGGTCCATCTCATCCAATTTGAAAAGGATTATTTAGGGAAGCCACATTAGAATCTTGTCACAAATCACAGTCAGGAGAAACTTGTCCCAAAGTGTGGGCATCAGGCTACAGTTTCCCTCAGATTTGATAGAGGTTGTTCCCTCCAATACATTTTAAGCCTGCATCAGTATGAGTTTACATCTAAACTACTATACCTCTGCCCATACACTAAGTCTTTGATGCCACACTTTCCTCTATGTCTATTATTTTCACCAGTTCTTTCTTCTTTTCCCACTCTCTTTATTCCTATAGTTTCACTGACTTCAAAGAGAACATGAGAGAATAGAGAGAATAAGGAGTGAAGAAGGAAGAAACGACATTTCTTCACTACATTCTGTGTCCCTCACTGGGCCGTTTTTTTTGCGCGGTGCAGGGCGTGCTGGGTAAGACAGCAGGACCGTGGATGCAGTGAGCCTGAGTATACAGCCTAGTGCCACCACTCAACAGTTGTGGCAACTTGAGCAAGTTACTTAACTTCTCTGTGCTGCCATGCCTGTGTGAAAAGACAGGAAGATAGTGCTGACACAGTACTTTTTTTAAAGGATGGTGATGGTGTGAGGATGAAATGAGATAATCCACTTCAAACATGTAAAATGGTGCCCTAAACCAAGCAAGCACTGCAACTACTACTTCTAAATCTTAATTTGTCTATTTGGATCAGATTTTTTTTTCATTTTTATTGCAACTGCATCTTTGTCCCATCCTTTTTCCTGTGTTTTACCTTTATAATGGAGCCCAGCAGGAGATGAAGAGTGATTGACAGGGTTCCAGGTCTAGGGAAGAGAAAGAATGACTAAGACTGGCTAGTCTTTCATCCTCCTGCCTTCTGAAGGGAACATGCAACACCAGTGAACAAGGAGACTTCAGAGTGTCACCTACACAGATGGAAATAAAACAGGGATAGGGCAGAGATTCAGGAGGTTGGAGAGCATGGGGTTACTTCAGGTGGAATGATTAGAGAAGCATTCTCTGAG
>PITA01022144.1:10178-31137 GCA_004023965.1 Spilogale gracilis | reverse complement strand
GGGGGGGGGGGCTGTTTTCACCGCCAAAATGAAGCCCCGAGCCGTCCTGTTCTCCGCCCCAGCCCGTGCCCTTGGTCCACCCTCGCTAGTACCTCCTGGAGGTCGCTCAATGGACGACGGCCATTGATTTACCCACCGCTCACCGAGGGCCCTGCGATGTGCCCGGCATTGTCATACTCCCTCTTACTCCGATCCCGGGACGTAGTATATCCCTCACCTTCCCTTTACCAACAAGGAGACAACCGTCGGGGCCTTCCGCGACTGTAAGGCCCGGGTGGGCAGCAGGAGGGTAGCAGGTGCCAACCCGGATCTGTGGGGCCCCCTGAGACTGGGAGAGGCGAGCGTCGGCGCTTCGCGAGGGCGTGGGGTCCGCACAGCACCCGCCGGGCCAGGGCGCCAGGATGGCTAAGGGAGGGCCCTGGGTGAAGTCTTGGCGTACCCACGAACCGTCTCCTCTCTCCCGGGGACGACTCCGGACGCCAGCTCCCAGCCCATCCTCACACTGACTCGCGCTCATCCCGCCATTCGCTGCGCGGGTGTCACTGGACGCTCTGCGCTTGCGCGGCCTCCGGGCCGCGGGGCTTCCCGGGGTCCGTGTGAATATCCGGGTCACGGGCTCTTAAGGACCAATGAGAGGAAACACCGTGAGCTAAGGGGCGGGGTATCATGGCTGCCCCCAGTGCGCCGCGTCCGGGGGCTTGTGGGTGTTGCGCTGACTGACAGCTCCGCCACCGCGGACCCGCCCTCTGCCCTCACCCGCCGAGCCGTGGCCAGGCCTGGGTAGCTCTAAGAGGCGGCGGCCGGAGAGGGAGCCATGGGGACAGTGCACGCCCGGGTAAGAGGCCCAGCGACCCGAGGGCCGCGTGACCTCTGGGCGGACGCCGCGGGGAAACGCTGTCGCGGCTGCGCCCGGGGTTCCCCCGGCAAGGGGACGCCGAGGGCGGCGGGGCCTGGACGCCTCGTGGGGGAGGCCGCAAAGACCCTGCCAGCGGGTCCCGCAGACCTCCGAGCAGGAGGCCGGTAGCCAGAGGAGGGACGTGACTTGCCCAAGGTCACTGGGCGAGGCGGTGGCCCAGAAAGGACTAGCGAACTTTGCATGGTGACCCAGAGCGGAGTAATAAGTTTTCCTCCTAGCGAGTTGACTTCTCTAGCCCCTGCGGTTTCGGGCGTCTTCTCTGCTTACTGCTCCCCGTCTGCAGTCTCCCGCTCAGCCCCTGCTGGGGTCATGGTGGACCGCTAGAGCACCAAGTATCCTTTGAAAACCCAGGCCCATCTAGGAGCCCCGTTTCTCCTGCTTACAGTTCAGAGACAGAAGCTGTGGATGCTCTAGTCACTCCTTTTAAAGTGGAGGCAGGACTAGCACTTAACCAGTTTGTTGCCAGAGTTAAGACACAGTAGCTGAAAGTACTTGAGTGCTGGGTGCGTCCTCACTGCTTGCTAAACTTCTCCCCTTTGTCCTATTCTTAACTGAGGGCCAGAGAATGAATATTTGTGAATATTTGTCCAAGGCCACCCTTGTTAGAGCCTTAGAATGTCCCAAAACACAGACCTCCTGAGTCCCAGGCTTCCGCATTACTTTTCTACTACAACATGAACAGTTTTCACTTGTCCTGCCTGCTCAGAAGTTCTCAGTAGTTTCCGGGTAGCTTCCCAAAGAATGTAGCACAGACCCCCCAGCTTGGCATGGGCATTTGGACTTCACTCCCTTTCGTAGATCATTCATTCAAATGCAACGCAGTAGCTGTTCTCACATTCCTTGGACTGTACTATTGTCCAGCAGATCCTCACTCCCCCTCACCCCCAGGCCCATCATCAGACATGGAAACGGTCCCATCTTTTAGAGCTCAGTCCCGGTCACTTCTACATCAACCTCCTCTTTATCTGCTCTCCTTTGGATGCGCTGATAACTTCCTCGATGTTTTTCTTCTGGTGCCTATTTCATTTAGCTCTGGATTTTTCTCTTACTCTCTTCCGGTGTAAGTTTCTAGATGTTACAGTAGGAGCTGGATCTTACTTGATTTGCATCCCTTGTGGCATCTTCAACAAAGTAGGCATTCATTCATTTATTTCTGTAACGTTTACCAGTAGTCTACTAGATTCCTGGCACAGCTGCTAGGGTTACAGGAAAAAAAAGAAAAAAAAAAACCAGCAAAAAAAGTCTTTGCTTTTATTGAGCTCTTTTGGTGTTAAAATCGCTGTTTCGATTAGTATGTTGGTGAACAATATTCTTTAATTTGGTCTTTACAGCCCTCTAGCCAGTATTACTTGAATGCTTTGGTCAGGATTCATAGTAAACATTTTATATTTGCCATCTAGTACCCTAATGCATATGTGAAACAAATTTTGAGAAGCAGTGTTTATTGAGAATGTCTGTTATACTTTCTTAGATTTTCTATTTGATTTTAGCCTATGTCACTTTAAAGATGCTGTTCATAACTCGTTACATTGATTGCACATTCTGTCCCTTCAGTTAGCACTGCCTTGCACAGTACCTGGGACATGGTGTTCACGAAAACTTGCTGCAGGTGCCTGGATGGCTCACTCTGAAGTGTCTGCCTTCAGCTCAGATCATGATCCCAGGGTCCTGGAATGGAGCCCTAGTCAGGCTCCCTGCTCGGCGGGGAGTCTGCTACTCCCTCTCCCTCTTCTGCCCCTTCTCTGGTTGTGCGCACACACTGTCTCACATCTCATTTAAATAAATACAGTCTTTAAAAAAAAAAGAAAAAGAAAACCTGCCAACCGGTAGGCCGAGTCACTGAAAGGATAGAGCTAGATCCAAATATTTATTTTAATTTATTTCACCAAATACTTACTCTTGCCTGCTCTTCTAGACACTGGAACATAGAGGGATGAGGGTGGGGATCTTGTATGTGCTTGCCAGTTGATAGGTTCTTAATAGTTGGTGAATGAATGAAGGAATCTCTGTTGGTAGGGCATCAAGCTCTGCTGGAACTGTGGAATGTGGAATCATAAAGACATCTCTTAAAGTTTGAATTTCTGATTAAAGTATACACATGGGCATGGCAGATCCTTAGTCTTATTTTGTGCTTTGAAATTTTAAGAACTGTATTGCAAGTTTTTTAGTATCATGGAATAGAAACCTTGTGCCCAGACAAAGTGTATTTGCTAAACATTCAGATTGAATAGAATCAGTGTGTGCATATGTTCCTAACCATAGTATATAGTCTGCATACAGTATTAGCATAGATTTAATGTACTTTTTTGCACTATGTAAACTTAAATACAGGAAGCACATTTGTGAAGTGGTGCAGGTAAAAGGTTGTATTTTTTGTTAATATTTCGAGAGATTATAGTAATGATTCCGTTTTATAGTATTACACCACAGAAATGAAAAGATGATCTATATATAAAAAAAGAAATGAATGTGCAATCAATGTAACAAGTTATGAACAGCATTTGATATGAAACAAATGATATGTTCTTTGCCCGGCATTATTTTCCCTATTTATTTATGTAAATTTTCCGCTTCGGCCACCGCGAGGCAGGGACTCGGTCTGTTTTGCACACTGCTGCTTCCCCGGCCGTTAGCCCCGGGCTCCACAGTATGACCTGCCCGCGTCAAGAGGCCCTACAGCAGGGACTGATTCTGCTCGAAGAAGCCAGAGATGCTCACAGAGACGACATTTCAGGCAGATCATTTTAGGGAGGAGAGAATAAGATGTGCACCAACATGCACATGAGGGTTGGAGGCACGGTGGAGGTTGAACTTGGAGTCGCAGATGTGGGCCTTAGGGTGGGGTTCCTCATGTGCCCTGCTAAGGATTCTGGTTGGATTCGATAGCTCTTGGCACTCTCTAGGGCCATCACAGTCTCTTAGCACAGGAGGGGGAAAGGGGACATGTCAGGTCATCACCTTTCCAGACAACCAGTGACATTATGATGAAATACTGATGAGTCTGTCCGGTGTGTCTGGGGAAAGGGCATAGTGTCCCCGAGTCTCCACGGGTGCACATACCGCAGATGTCAAGCACGTCTGCACTTTAGAAGCACTTATTTGCAGAGCATCGGTAGAGTAAGGAAGCGGCCAGATACTGGTTAGGACAGTTTTCCCAAACCTGTGTAACTGTACGCTGGCCCGGTACCACTCTAGACCTCCTGAATCCATTTCCAGGAGTGTCTGGGAATCCCTGTACTTAAGCAAGCATGTACGTAACATATAATATCGTACACGTGTTATTATAAATTGTTATGTTATCATGTCTCCCGGAAGTACTATACCAGCCACAGCCTGTGGAACCCTTACTCAGAAGTTGCTTTAATGCTTTCGAGATGAGAGGTCAGGTCGTGCTGTAGAAAGTGACTGCTTTCTGGCACATCTTATGAACATATGCAGTTCCTTTTAATGCGTGAATGGGACTTTAGGGTACAGAGAAATACGTTTTAGTAGTTGGATTTGTCAGTGTAGTTATCCTAGAATGCTAGAATGTATCCAATTTCGATTTAAAAAATTAGGATACTTTCTAAGACAAAAACAATTTTTTTCCCTTTCTTTGATAAATGGCTTTAAAAAAAAAGATTTATGTATTTGAGAGAGAGAGAGAGAGAGAAAGAGCGTGTGCACACTTGTGGGCCCCCCTGAGCAGGGGGAGGGGCGGAGAGAGATGGGGAGAGAATCTTAAGCAGACACCCTGCTGAGAGCAGATCCCCGCAACGCTGCATGACCTGAGATCATGACCTGAGCAGAAAACAAGAGTCAGATGCTTAATCAACTGAGCCACCCAGGTGCCCCCTTTGATAAATGTCTTTGTGGCACCTTATTTTTTAACTATTTTTTTTTCTTCAGATGGGCCTTAGGTGTACAAAGCCAAATAGCCATAGTCCCGGAGACCTCCATTCTGACATAGTCATCATAGGTTCATGCCTGTCCCTTTCAGTTTTTTTCCTCTTTTTTTGTTTATAATAATACACTGGACACCAGGGTACTCACAGCCAGCCCAGGTACTTAGGGCTGTCCTTTGCGTCCCAGCCTCCACTCCACAGAGGGAAACATGATACTGAGCTTTCTGGATCACCATCTGAAGATAAAAATGCCAAGATTTTTGCTTTTTTCTGTAAGTTTCTTTATCTGTGTCTTCTCCCTCCATTTCAGAGTTTGGAGCCTCTTCCAGCTAACGGACCTGATTTCGGAGCATTAGGAGAAGAAGCTGAGTTTGTTGAGGTTGAACCTGAAGCCAAACAGGAGATTCTTGAAAACAAAGATGTGAGTTTCTCCTGAAGGGCTTAGTGCGGTTCTTGCCGGAGACACTCCCTTCCCCAGACCCCCAGGGAGATGGAAGGATTAACCGGTCTTATTGCCTTCATTTAAGAAGACCTGGTGACCAACTACATTTTAGAAAGGCTGGTGACTTTAAGAAAGTAGTTTCTGGTTTTAGAGAAATCGTTTATTTATGTGGGAAGTTTAAATATTTTTTTATATTTATGTTATAAAGAAAACCCAAAGTATTTCAAGGACATACTCAAATTATAATTGAGTTTATACTGTGTCCAGAAAAAAGAGTGAAACTTTTCCTAAACTTTGTTGCCTTTGGAATTTAAATGCAGCTGTAAAAAGTGTGAGTGCATTTTCAGAGATTGCATGATTAAGATTTTCTGCGGTAGTCTGATTACTTTCAGATACGCTTCTTTCCCTAATATTCCCCTTTATCCCTGCTCTATTTTTCTGTTACTCATTACCATTTACTGTACTGTATATGTTGCCTATTTCTACCCTCATTAGAAAGTAAGCTCCATTGAGTCAGGAATTTATGCCCGGTTCACTGCCATATCTCTGATGTTAGAGTAATACCAGGCCATTAGGTGACTGATAGATTGTTATTGAATGATTTAATTAAGTAAGCTTTTACACAGTGAGGTAAGAGGCCCTGAGCCAGCATTTATCATGTTTACGGAAATGTGCACAAGCTCTCTTGCAAGATGCAGTTACTAAATTGGGGGGGAGGGCGGTCACAGCATCAGCCAGGGGCCAGTGCTCTGAGAGCACGCTGGGAAGGCTATAAAGGGGACCTCTGTGGCCTGCATGGGTTTAAGACGGTCGTGGTCCTTAGTCATCTGGCTGCAGAGATCTTTTAAGTCTCAGTCCCAAGAAGGACACACCTGGTAAAGGTAGGTTCAGGTAACCAGTTTTCTAAAAAGGCAAGAAAAAAAGTCAGGAATGAAGAAGTATGGGCCATTAAACTTAAAAAAAAAAAAAAATGCTTGGCTTACTTTTCAGACTTTTGTCTTTGCCCTTGGTGCCTAATCTCTTGTCCTAAGTCATACTTAATAATCCGCGTCCTGCAAAAGAATGACACAGGACCGCTTTCTTACACCATGCACAAAACATTAACTCAGAATGGATTAAGGACCTTAAAGTGAGATCTAGAAGCCATTGAAGTCCTAGAATAGAGCCTAGGCAGTCATTTCTCTGACATCAGCCATAACAGATTTTTTCTAGCTAGGTCCCCTGAAGTAAGAAAAACAAGAGCAAAATAAACTATTGGGACGGCATCAAAATAAAAATGGTCTGCCCAGCAAAGGAGACAATCAATAAACCTAAAAGTCAGCCTACTGAATGGGAGAAGGTATTTGCCAATGACATATCCAATAAAGGGCTAGTATCCAAAATACATAAAGAACTTACACGACTTAACCCCAGAAAAACAAATAATCCAGTTAGGAAATGGGCAGAAGACATGTATAGACACTTCTCCAATGGACATAAGAAAGATGCCCCACATCACTCAGCATCAGGGAAATGCAGATCAAAACTGCAATGAGATCTCACCTCACAGCAGTCAGAATGGCTGAAACCGACAACACAAGAAACAACAGGTGTTGGCGAGCATGCGGAGAAAGGGGAACCGTCGCGCACCATTGGTGGCAGTGCACACTGGTATAGCCACTGTGGAAGACAGTATGGAGGGTCCTCAGACTTAGAATTGCCCTGTGACCCAGTAATTCCACTGCCAGTATTCCCCCAAAGAATATGAAAACCGTAATTTGAAAAGATTGCACTGCGATGTTTGTTGGCGGCCTTACCTATGACGGCCCAACTCCGGAAGCCCCCCAAGTGTCCGCGGACTGATGAATGGATAAAGATGTGGTAAAGATACACGAGGGAGTGTTACTCGGTCATGAAAAAGACAAAATCATGCCATTTTCAGTGGCGTGGATGGAGCTGCGAGTATGACACTGAGGGAAAGAAGTCAGAGCAGGACCAATACCACATGATCGCACTCATGTGCTGAATTCAAGAAACAAAACAAACGGGCAAAGAAAAAAAGACAAACCAAGAAGCAGATTCTTAACTACAGGGAACAAAGTGCTGATCACTAGAGGGGAGGCCAGTGGGGGGTGGAGGAAACAGGTGACAGGGACGAAGGGCACGCTTGTCCCGATGAGCGCGGCAGAATGTACAGAACTGTCAGGTCACTGTGCTTACACCCGGAACTAACTGGACACTGTGTTACCGCCACTGCAATTCAACAAAAACCAGAAACACCAGCATTTAAAACCTAAAAATATAATAATCCATGTGCCTTTGTCACATTTAGGTGGTGGTTCAGCACGTTCATTTTGACGGGCTTGGAAGAACGAAAGATGACATCATCATATGTGAAATCGGAGACGTGTTTAAAGCAAAGAACCTTATTGAGGCAAGTAGCCTCCCTGCTTGGCACTGGTTTTCATTCCTGTCTGAAGAACCTACAAATCTTTTGTCTCAGAGCCCTGAGCTCCCCACCCCTTGCCTCCTACTGTGAAGGGAGCCTCAGTGCCCCCAAGCTGAGACCCCCCAGCCGTGGGCCCGGGGTGCCTCCCACAGACCTAGCCTGTGTTTGCTTTCGCCCTTCCCTCCAGCCTCCTACTGCATAGACTGGTCCATCTGTGTGTGCTTCACAGACGCCCAGGCGTGGACCTCATTGCTTGCTGATTCTCTCCCTCTCTCCCCACCTAGCACTCTAGCATGCTCTCTCGTGGGGTGGGTGCTCTGTCATCGTCCCCCTGCCCCCCACTTCCTGCTGTCTCCTAATGGCCCTTGCTCTGTCCATCCCTCTCCATCCTCTCCTTGGTGGGTGCCTTCCGTCCTTCTGCCCTTGGAGTCACATTGGAGGCGGAGCCCCCACCAGCCTCCTGGAGACCAGGTTCAGGCAGCCCCTGTCACAGCCCAAGTTCCTTCATCTTTACACAGGGTTTGGCCATTCTCGCTTTAAAGAAAATTGCTATTTTTTTAAAAAAAAGATTAATATATAACACAATCTTTAAAACAGCATCTAACCATCTAGTGTTAAGAGAGGGTTCTGTACTGGAAGGCAGGCATGTCCGTCCCCCGCTGGCCTCAGTCTCCCCCCGCAGCGGTCCGCGGGCCGGGGCCCCCGCGCAGTGACTGTTGGACACCTGCACACAATAACCCCATTCCCCGCATTTTCCCCGCACCGTTCGTTTTGGATACTGTATGCAGAGCAGCTCACATTAACCATTTAAAATTCTTGCCCCCTTGTCAGGTGGAATATTCTGTGCTCTTTTCCCTTCTGAGTGAGTTTGAGCACCTTTCCCAGGTTTCCTGGCCATGCATGTATTTTGTGAATTACCTGTAGGTGTCTCCCATTTCCCATTGGATTATTAGGCTTTTATTAATTTATAAGAGCTCCTGGCATAGGACAGCAGTGATCGCTGTCACTGATACGAAATACATTTCTCTTGTTCTGTTGTCTTTTGAGATTGTTTATATCTACTCTCTTCCTCAGTGTTTCCTCTCCCCCGAGTTCCCCCAATCCCACACTGTCCTGGGCTGCCTGCCCCTCTCACGTTCACCTTAGGCGGACTGTCAGCCTCATTCCCGTGACTGTCCTTACCTGTTGCTTTTCCGTGAGGATCGTCTCCCGGGAGCTCTCGCCCACAGCCCTGGTCTCACTACAGCCTGTGTGATAGGGGCCCCCACTTGTACTTCTCACCAGGCCTCTGCATTGAGCTTTAGCCCTGAATGTGCCCCTGCCTCATGGGATAGCCACAGATCCAGCCCTGTGTGGCTAGAGACAGAACTCATCGTCCCTGTTCCCCCTGCCGGCCCTTCCTTCTCCGTCGCTGACTTCTCGAATGGTACCCAGAAGCACTTAGCCCGAGCGGAAAGCTGGGATAGCCTCCTCTCTCTCCTGCACTCCATCCAATCAGTGACTGTCCTCGGGCTCCGCGTGTGACGTGTGTAGTCTGTCCTCCCCCAACACCATGACCCGTGCTGGACAGCTTCCCTCTCTGCTCCTGGGGCCGCCGTGTGCTTCTCCTGCCTTCCTCTGTGCCTTTTGCTTTCTCTGTGTTTGTCCGCACCATCAGTTGTCTCTGCTGAGGAAATTCTATCCTGTTGGTCCCCTGCTAGAAACTCCAGAATCACTTCCTATTTCCCGCAGGACAAGCTCTAAACCATGCATATTATGAGTCCTGCCCCTTTCTGCTCCCTGAGAGCCCTTCCTGCTCTGTCCTTCTCCTTCTGCCCGTCCCTCCAGCAGGAGAGGACTGCTGGCATCAGAAGGCACTGTTGGCAACATTGGAGAGAGAAAAAATAGCAGAACATTGGTTTAGAAAATGCAAGCAGGGCACCTGGGTGGCTCAGTTGGTTGGGCGACTGCCTTTGGCTCGGGTCATGATCCTGGAGACGTGGGATCGAGCCCCACGTCGGGTTCCCTGCTCGGCGGGAGGCCTGCTTCTCCCTCTCTCACTCCCCCTGCTTGTGTTCCCTCTCTAGCTGTGTTTCTCTCTGTCAAATAAATAAATAAAATCTTAAAAAAAAAAATGCAAGCAACACAAAAAGGCAGAAACACAGTGTGGTCTCTCACCAAACACCCACTGTGACAATGGATTTTTGTCCCTACGGGGAGTCCTGCCAGGCGGGGTGCATTGTGACTAGTTGTTTGTTTGTTTGTTTCTGTGAAAGGGACTGTGCCGATGCACCTGCTTTCTGCCCTTGCCCGGGGTTTGCGCTTCTGAAGAGGGCTCTGTTGTCGCTCCCTGAGCGTTCCCCTGTCCCTTCCGTTTCCAGTCTCCCGTAGGGCTTCTTGGTGACTCAGCGGCACTGCTAACCCCCTGGCCTGGTCAGACGGCCACCAGCTACCTTTCTGTCCTAGAGGAAGACCTTCTCTCTTTGTCCTCTCTCATAGGTGATGCGGAAATCTCACGAAGCCCGTGAAAAATTACTTCGCCTAGGAATATTTAGACAAGTGGATGTTTTGATCGATACGTGTCAAGGTACCTGCCGTGGCGTAGTGTCTGTGATCACCCCTCCCGTCCGTGCGACAGGACAACAAGCTGAGTGTGTGGCAGGCACAGCTAGCGCCTGGAGGGTTCTGGTAGTTCGTGGTCCCGGGAGGGGGGTGTAATTGGATTTTTTTTTTTAATGTCAGGCTGAGGGAGGATGGGTGAACTGTGAAGATATTCTAGAATATTCTAGAATGCAGGCATTCTTTTTTTTTTTTAATTTTTTTTTTATTTATTTGACAGAGAGAAACACAGCGAGAGAGGGAACACAAGCAGGGGGAGTGAGAGAGGGAGAAGCAGGCTTCCTGCCGAGCAGGGAGCCCGATGTGGGACTCGATCCCGGGTCTCCGGGATCATAACCTGAGCCAAAGGCAGTCGCTTAACCAACTGAGCCACCCAGGAGCCCCGAATGCAGGCATTCTAAGAAGGATTCCGAGGGAGGCAGGCTTCATTCGGGATAGCCCAGCCCCGCCCTGTCCAGATGGGCTCTGGGCAGACAGACTGCACGTAAATGTGTGCTTTCAGTGGGAGGGCTTCAGGCATCAGATTTCTCCTTTGAGTTTTCGCTCGCTCGTGTGCGTGTTTGTTGTTTGACTTCGCACAAGTGAGCCGGCTTAGTCAACATGAGCTCTGATGGCACCTGCTGCGGGCAGGCCCTGTGCTGGGTGGCAGGGAGGGACTAGCAGCGAGCAAGGCATCGTCTGCTTCCGAAGACACTCCCGGTCCAGCAGAGCCGGGTCAGGGGTGGGGGGTGGACAGCCAGCCCTTCCTGCCCCCTCAGTGAGAGCAGTGACGCAACCGTGCCCAGGCGGAGCTCCGCGGCAAGCATGTATGCGTACAGGATCTCACTGATTCCTCACCAAAACCTGGGGAAGTGACAGGCGTTAGTTTAGAAAAGCTGTTTTCCAGCTAACTTGCCCCCCGTCAGACACGTGAGTGACAGGAGTGGCCTGTCCGCTACTCTGGGGGCTTTTTGGGGGGGCTTGGGGGCACGCCTTATTGGCAGTGTTTTGTCTTAGCGCTCTCCTGCCCGCTGTCCCTATGACTGGTCCATGGGGGACTTCTGTCCCCGTGGCGAGAATTACTTGGGAACTTGTGAGAAAGAATGGTTAGTCAAGCAGAAGTAAGGCTCTGCACGACTCTTGTGACGGGGGTGCCCGCCGTCATCCATCCGTCGGACCCTCTAGAATGTGTGGCAGCAAGGACGAACTGTGCGCTTCACGCTGTGGCTCCTCCCGAGGTCTCGCTGTGAGTCCGTGACTTGTGACAGTCGTTACTACGTAACGCAAGATGATCGCAGATGGAAATGTGTGTGTCTGCAGGGAGGCTCTGTGGGAACTCTGTCCTTTGTGTGCGAGTTTTCTACAAACCTAAAGCCGCTCTAAGTAGTAAAGTCCATTAATTAAATTAAAAAAATGGTGCCGGGGCTCCGCTCTGAGTATCGGGGAGCCGGCGTTGAGGCAGCTCCCCACATGAAGCCCCTGCCCCGCCAGGGCTGTGGGGTGAGCAAGAGGCCCCCAGTCCTTTGCAGACCTCGGGCCTGCCCTCCAGCACCCTGGGGTCTGTGGTGGGTGCCGAGGCGACTGTGGTGGACTCAGGCCCTCATCATCTCGCAGCTACGGCTCCCCTGGCTCGCGGGAAGACAAGGGCAGTCACCTCTCGACTGGTATTGGGTTTGTTGCTTGTCTTTCAGGGTGACTAGAGTCCCTCTTGCCACAGGAATTCTGTGTTTTAACTGCAGTCGGATTGCAGCCCCAAGTGTTCCCAGGGACTCCCTAGGAGGAGAACACACGGCCTTCGCGGGCGCTTAAACAGATGACGCTGCTCGCCGTTCCTCCTTATGGCAGAGGCTGGCTCATTTGATCTCTTCCCCCCCAGGAACTAGAAGCCGGTTTTTAGGTGTAGAGGTGTATTGTGATTTTTGTGGTGGAACATTCTTGAACTTCAGAATAGAGGGTGTGTTGTCCAATGAAATGAACCCTCAAACTGCTTTTTGTCTTTTTGAGCCGTGGGACCTAAAGTAAAAGCTCCCGTTCCAGCTGTCTTCCTGTTCAATGTGTTCTGTGTGCGCAGGTGATGATGCCCTTCCAAACGGGCTGGACGTTACCTTCGAAGTGACTGAATTAAGGAGATTAACGGGCAGTTATAACACCATGGTTGGGAACAACGAAGGCAGTATGGTATGGTACACTTCCTGCTGGCACAACTTTCAATGATGAGCTTTTGAAAACGTGACTGTTCTCAGAACCGATGGCGGTTTCGAGACTCCCACACACCTTCATCTCGGTAGGCTAGCACGTGCTTGCTCACTCATCTTCCTAGAGTTGGTTGTAGTATGTTTCATTCTTTCATCTAATTTAAACTCCAGCGAACACACAGTGCTAGAGGAGCTCCAGGCATACGGCGGAGCGAGTCAGCACTTCCACACCTCCCCCAGTGCTCATCACAACCAGCGGCCCCCTCGGCCGCCTCCCGTTTCACCCCATCCCAACTGTAGGATGTTCTAGATTGTTTGAAAACAGTGGTAACATCAGTGTTAATTAGGAGGGATTTGGAGAATGTTTGTATTAAGTTTCTTGTTCAAATTCCCTTGAATTCCAAATCTGCGGTGTATTTCCCCGGGTTTGCAGTCAGCAAGCGAGTCTGCCCCTTGCCATGAGGAGTGTGTGGGGGGAGCGATAGCCACTCAGCAAAGGCACATTTTCGAGCACGAAAGCAGTTAGGAAAGGCCGGGTCTGTAGTCTGCAGTTTCGTCCTGGGTTTAGGAGGCTCCCTTTGCCAGCAGAGTCTTAGCAGTTACCCTTCCTTCCGTGTAAACCACCTGTTGTTTTTCTGTTCCTCCTAGGTGCTTGGCCTCAAACTCCCTAATCTTCTAGGCCGTGCAGAAAAGGTGACTTTTCAGTTTTCCTATGGAACCAAAGAGACGTCGTATGGCCTGTCCTTCTTCAAACCACGGCCTGGAAACTTCGAGAGAAAGTAGGAAGCCACACAGACCATTGAGTACAGTGGCCTGGTTATAAGTTAAAAGTAGAAGCGTTGGATTTGAAAAGACACTTGGCTGACCCAGCGGGCCCTTGTGCGGCGTCACAGCGTGCTATAGCTCTCCTTGTGACGACGGGCCCCAGAAGCATAGATTTACGTCTGTTGATTTAAATGTGTACAAGTTCTAATCACTGTCTCAGCGTCTAAAGCTCTGTCCCATTGTCTCCTAGTTTCTCTGTAAATTTATATAAAGTTACCGGCCAGTTCCCTTGGAGCTCACTTCGGGAGACCGACAGAGGGGTGTCCGCCGAGTACAGCGTGAGTACCCTTTCGTCCTTCCCTTTGTGCACTTGAGCACACGAGGCACCTGTTTTGCTGATCGCCAGAGTCAGCCAGAGGCGGTGGGCCCGGGCAGGCAGACCTGTCTGCATTCTGGTGCTTGGAATGCAGGCCCCATGGTCAGGGTCACCTTCTGTCCTTCACCCTGCTGTGGGTTGCTTCCCGGCTGGGCGCCTTTCCACAGGCTGCATGCAGATGCCGGGGCCAGAGGGTCGCTCGGCTCCGTGGTGAGATCCCGGCTCCGCGGTGAGATCCTGGCCCCCGGCTTCTCTGCGTGTGCTGAGGTCAGTAGCTGCTCGCCGGCAAGGTCACTGCAGGCTCCTGAAAGCTTTCCTTGTACGTATGTCTGGCAGGATCTGATGTCGTGCAGCAGCTGGAACTCCTGCCATGGGACCCCACCCCCCCCATTGGCTTTCACTGACCTCTGACCGCTCTCCCTTCCTTTCTACACTGTGTGGCCTCCTCCCCTCCTGTTCCAGGCTGTGGTTCGTGAGGGACAGCCTGGACACACCACATAAAGGAGTTCCCCAGTGTGGCCTACAGGCCAGCAGCATGTCCTCACCCGGGAGCTAGTTAGAAAAGCAAGTTCCTGCCCCCCTCCCCGCCCCGCCTGCTGAACCAGCATCTTGGGGAGGACACCTGGCATGTTCTCTGGATCCATGCCCCGGCATCTCTGGTCCGGGGACCCCTGCTAGAGTTCAGCGGCCGGTGCTGTGCAGCCCCCTGTGGGCACTGGAGACACTGACCGCCCATGCTCCTCAGCCTCACGGGCCGACCAGGGCCACAGAGCCCCTGGCACGGAGGAGGGCCGGTGGTCCCTGGCTTGGGATGCGACATGAGCACTTGCAGTTCGATTCTCCTTGTGTCCCCCTCTTCTCGTCTGCCGGGGATAGCCCTCAGCTGCCTTCCTGCCCCGAGCAGGGTGGGGGCACCTGGCTGGCACTGCCCTCCCAGTCCCTGTCTGGCAGCAGATCTCCAGAGGCCATTGGCCATTGAGCCCTGGTGGGCGGGTTCCTCCCCATCTTTCTCCCATATTCCTTTTATTGCTTTTTTCTAAGCCTTTTTTATTTTTATTTATTTATATTTTTTTAAAGATTGATTTACTCATTTGACAGAGAGAGAGAGGGAGAGAGCAAGCACAAGCAGGGGGAATGGCAGGCAGGGGAGAAGCAGGCGCCCCGCTGAGCAAGGAGCCCGATGTGGATCTCGGTCCCAGGACCTTGGGACCATGACCCAAGCCGAAGGCGGCAATTAACCAACTGAGTCACCCAGGGGCCCTTCTAAGCCTTTTTTAAAGAGCAGGTTCTTAGGAGACCTAGAGCTAGCTGGTTTAGCCCCAGGGCTTCGCAGAGGTGAAAGCCATCTGTGTGGGAGGCCTTGAGGGAGGTGTGTGGAGGAGGGGAGAGGGGAACAGGAGGGACAGAGGATTGGGAGCTGGTGGCCCAGGGCTTGAGAGAGGAGTTCCTGGAGGAAAATGGCAGCATCTGGTCCCTGTTCTGTCCTCTTGATTGTGAACACAGACGTGTGTCTCCTGTGGGCGGTTGTGTTTATTTTCTTAAGAGCCGCCTTGTGAGGAAAGAAGGAATGATTTAGGCCAGCTGTGCACCTTTCACAGGCATTTGGGGGAGTAACCGAGTCATGTGGGCCCTAAGTGCAGAAGCGGCAGGTGGGCAAGGCTGCCTCAGTCCCGTCTGCTTCCCCAGCCCCTGACACTTGGGCCTCCTGGGTGCTCGATGAGACCTGGAGTTGGGGTGGGTGGTCCTGAGTTCTCAGCCTGGGAGCCAGGCCTGAGGGCTACAGGGAATGCCCAGCGAAAGACCAGTCCGGGAGTGTAAAGTGACCCGGCTTCCTTGTAGTAGGTCCATCATGTCTCCCTGTGATAGGGACCTGAGATGGGTGGGCCTGACTCCGGGGCCAGAGGGTGGGGGCAGGAGGCAGGTGCCGCTTGCCTGGAGATCATGTGACTCAGATCTCTGGCTGCAGGAAGGATGCTCTTCACTCCTGAGCACCTTCATCCCCTCTCTCTTCCCTGGAGCCTGATGTGGGTCTCAGCTATTAGGCATCCTGCCTTGGACCGGGACTGGGTGGGGTGGGGCAGACGTCAGGTCATAGAGTCCAGAAAGCAGCCTGCGGGTTATAGAGCTCTGTGCTGGTCACCTGTCTCCTTGCTCCGAGATTGTCACTTTGGGCAGATCGTAGCTTTTTCCCCTTCTCCTTCCCTCCCTCCATTCCCTGCGTTCCCTTCTTTCCCTCCCTCCTGCCCACTATAAAAAAAATGTATCTTAGGCCTTTAACTGGAATGAGATTTCCATGCCTCGTTCTGAGGCCTGATTGGAGACGGTTCCCCGTGGGTACAGCACAGGCTTACTTGTTCCCTTGTCTCCTTCCAGTTTCCCATTTGGAAGACCAGCCACACCGTCAAGTGGGAGGGCGTGTGGCGGGAGCTGGGCTGCCTCTCCAGGACGGCATCCTTCGCTGTCCGAAAGGAAAGTGGGCACTCGCTGAAATCGTCCCTTTCGGTAAGGGCTTTCCTCGTTTGACTGCGTCGTTAGATGCGTTGGGAGAATAGCCTTCACCAGGAGTGGGACAGACCCAGAAGGGTCACGGGTTGGATGGCTGCCGGTGGCTTTGTGAGTTTCTGGGCACCTGCCCCATATTACTTTGTTGAAGTGTTGTCAGTGGAGATGGGAAGATGTGCCTGGGAGCCGACTGTGGGACGTGTTGGAAAGTTCAGGGTCAAGCTCCGCGAGAGGATGGGCCCAGCGACAGGTCATCATCTCCCAGCTGGTTCCCTCCCCTGTGAATTAGGGACCAGGCGCTACCTTCCCAGAGGGCTTTTCGGAAGGTGAAGTGATGTGATAGGAGGAGGGACTGGGCACGCTGTGCGCCTGCGGTCCAGGCTCAGCAGGGGAGCCTTCTTACCTGACATGCACGTTTCTTTCAGCACGCCATGGTCATCGACTCGCGGAACTCCTCCATCTTGCCCAGAAGAGGTGCGCTGCTGAAAGTTAACCAGGTAGGAGGCCTTCACATGCGTGCGACCTGCTGGCTTGGTGACCCGGGAGGGGAGAGAGGACCGCACAGTAGGCACGTTTTCTATATTGAATGCTTTCCTTTAATTACGGAGATTGTTCTAGAATGGCTTACAGGGGTGTCGGTCCCGTGTGAGGGTCCTGGCTCTGGAACTGCTCCGTGTAGCACAGTGGTCTGCCCCCACAGAGCGGAGGAGGGATACAGTTCTGGCCTCTAGGATGGGGTCCCTCACTGGCGGGGAGGAAAGTTGAGATTAGGCTGAGTGAATGCCTTGGTCACCAGTAAGAGACCAGCTCAAGGCAGAGAGGGTAACTCCTACACCATAGGGTCCCCGGGGCGGGTGCCATTTGGGGGAGGGCTCACTGTTGCTCTGTCGGCTGATCTTCAGGATCAAGAAATCAAAAGTGCCCAGTTGTGTAAGATTGGCTAATTGTTTCCCCAACACTGAGTAGGCCACACAAGCCGTATCACACGGCAGAATGTCCCCGTGGCCAGTGTTTCTCGCCCACCTACAGGAGGAACGTAAGAGATTCTGCAGTCAGTATGTTTGAGGATGCTGTATTGATGTCAGTCCCCGGGACCATCTAGAACAACTAGAATAACAACTAGAACGGAGCTTCTAGGGGACAGATAGTAGCGATCTTCTGCCTTTTTAAAAATAGAAAAGAGCAAAATTAAATTTAAAAAAACTGGGAGGGACGTGGTTTTGGAGCCAGTGCGGTGAGTCTCTGCTCTGTTTCCACATGCGGCTCATTCGCCAACAGGAGCTGGCCGGCTACACCGGGGGCGACGTGAGCTTCATAAAGGAGGATTTCGAGCTTCAGTTGAATAAACAACTTATATTCGATTCAGTGAGTATCCCGCCAGGCAGTTCACCTGTATATTTATCCCGCGTTTTGGAAACTCAATTCCTGGGGAGTAAAAGCACCATCCAGAGAGGAAAGCCAGAACATCAGTGCTTGAAACTGAAGTGCTTGATCTTTTCAATTTAGCCAGAATTGAGGATACTCTGGGTCGTTTTTCTCTTGTCAGTCATTTTAGGTGGGACTCCCGGAGAGCCCTTTCCCCATTTGTCAGCTCGGAGCCACTGTGGAAACGTGCCTGGAGGGCAGAGGAATGTGCCTGCTTTCCCTCTTGAGGTCCCTTCCATAGAAATTCCATGTCTTCACCTTATTTTGCTGAGTCTGCAGGGCACTGGGCACTTCTGGGAATTTCTTTTTAAATCTTTAATCCAGTTTGGTTAGGTTTCTCCTGATGTGCTCAGGAATGAGGGATAAGTGACCTGATTCTGACTGAGGCAGAGGAGCCCCTGGCTTGTTCTCCAGGCCTCCCAGAGCCGGGTGACTGGGGACAGCTCTCTGTGCTCCCCCGTGACACACATACCACCTGTGCCTTCTCTATTGCACAGCTCGGGGTAAGGAGTGAGCTTTAATGAAATGGTACACGTGTTTACTTCTAGAGTCACCTATCACTGCTCCCAGTCAGTCCTGGTGTCATCGCTCCTTGAGTCTGATTCCCGCCTTTCCCCTGCTTCTCCTGGCCAAGAGGCCCCCGCATTGTCCAGTCGTCAGGCTCCTCCCGGCCTCCTCCCTGACCCTCACTACCGCACTTGACACTGTCCTCTCTGGACTCCATCAGGACTGTATTCTTCTGCGTGTCTGCTTCCTCGTCCAGGGGTCCTTTCACGGCTTGCCACACTCCCACTGTGCGAGTGTCTCCCCTGATTCTCACGGAGGTGGCCTGTGCTGCCACTCTCCCTGGATGATCTCACCCCTCCCTCCCGTGGCTGCAGCTTCCGTCCGTGTGCTGTGCTCTCAGAGCTCGGTGCAGCTCTCCTCGGTGCCAGGGGCACCTGCTGCCAGGTGTTTCCACTCTGTTCCTCGGGAACACTTCAAGTTCGGTGTCTGAAACCAACTCTCACTTCCCTCCTGAATCTATACCCTGCACCCGGGCTCCCAGTTCCACTGGTTTGCACGGCTGTTTGCCCGGCTGCCCTTCACCTGTGACTGCTTGGAGGAGTCCTCACCCTCAAGGCCACTGAGCACCCGGCCTTGCCTCTTCTGCCGCTCAGTGTTACTCAGACCCCATGCTACACTTTCTCTCCTTGGTGGAGATGTCCCTTCTGGTGAATGTCTGTTCCCCCTTCTCGTCCCCACCGCACACGGCCGGTCTCTGAAACGCAAGCCTTCACGGTACCACTGTCCCGCGTGAGGTTGGTACTGCTGGTGTTCCGCACAGACTTGGGCCTCGTCTCTCTCCCCCTCTCCCTGTGCGTTGGCTCTGCTAAAGTCCTTCTCATTTCTCGGAAGTACTGGGCTCTCTCAATTCCAGGCTCTTGTACTTTGTCCTCTGCTGGCTCTAGGTGCCTTCTTTCAGCTGACAGCTGGCCCCACATTCCCTACCTTTTTAAGACTTTGGCATCAGCATGTTTCCTACAGAACTCCTCTGACTCCCAGACCAAGATTGGGGTTCCTGCACTGTCTTTTTAGTTCCTGTGCTCTTCTCCGGGTGCTGCTCATCGTGCACCCACTCAGCTCCCCATCTCCGTCAGCTGCCCGGCCCTGTGTGGGCATGAACAACACCTCAGTACGTAAAACATGGTTCCCGCTCCCTCACGTTCTGGTGAAGGGAGACCCACACGCAGGCATGTGTATATACAGTTCAGCGGGTGGCAAGTGTTAGGAAGAATTCTGAAGCAGAGTAAAGAGAAGGTGTGGTGTACAGTCCGGGAAGGTGTCCTGATGTGGCAGCGCTGCCCGGAACCTGGCCAGGGAGCCCGCCGTGGGCTGTGGGGACAGCGGCTGCAGCACGTTCCCCGATGAGCCGGCGGGCTGCCAGGACCGGGCAGAGTGAGGAGGGACGGCACAGGGAGGACAGAGGTGTTACCGGACGGTAGCGGACTTGCCCGAGCATTGGGCTGCTCTGTGCTTGTGTTTGTCGTGTCTTCATGTGGAATTTGAAGTCTCAGGTTTTAAAGTATCCACAAAACACCGTCCACCGCAGCTCCTCGGCCACATGGTCTGACGTTCCCAGTCTGGAGCCCCGGCGCTGTGACCCAGAGCTCGGTGCCAGATGGCCTGCGGCCAGACCTCAGTGCACCAGCCGGCTGCTGTCGTTCCCTGGGGGAAGGGACACCGAAGAACACGGCTCTCCGTCTGTGTCTCCGCAGGTTTTCTCGGCGTCTCTCTGGGGTGGGATGTTGGTTCCCATCGGCGATAAACCATCAAGTATTGCAGACAGGTGAGGAGTGACGAGTGAGTGGGTGACTAGTAGGTGCTTGCCTTTGGCTCTTTTTATGTTATTTTAGAGAAGCTTCACTTTTTAGGAGAGCAAATATTTCAAATTTTACTTCAGTTTTTCTGTTTCAGGTAACTTCAAAATATCCAGTATATTTCATACTAATACGTTTTGCTTTTGTGAGGGGGAGGGAATTTCTTCATAACATGAAAAAATCTTACATTGCCTTTTGAGCATGAGATATGCACTGCAGAAATATGGAGAAACATTTAAGGAAGTAAAAAAAAATTCTGCTCAATGAGAAGCAGAGTTAACATTTGGGACGATTTCCTTTGAGTGTGTTAGTTGTGTGTCTTTGTGCATGTGCACACATGTAAACTTACACACATTTGTGTAAAGTCGTTGATACACGTAATCTGCATACACTCTTGTGTTCGCTCTGCTTTTGATTTTTTAATGTTTTAAAATGTCATTTTAAAGATTTTGTTTTTAAAAGATTTTATTTATTATTTATTTATTTGACAGAGAGAGAGATCACAAGTAGGCAGAGAGGCAGGCAGAGAGAGAGGAGGAAGCAGGCTCCCCGCAGAGCAGAGAGCCCGATGTGGACCTCGATCCCAGGACCCTGAGGTCATGACCTGAGCTGAAGGCAGAGGCTTTAATCCACTCAGCCACCCAGGCGCCCTAAAGATTTTATTTTTTTATTTTATTTTATCTTTTTAAAGATTTTATTTATTTATTTATTTGACAGAGGGAAACACAGCCAGAGAGGGAACACAAGCAGGGAGAGTGAGAGAGGGAGAAGCAGGCTTCCTGCTGAGGAGGGAGCCCGATGCGGGACTTGGTCCCGGGTCTCCGGGATCATGACCTGAGCCGAAGGCAGTCGGTTAACCAACTGAGCCACCCAGGTTCCCCAAAGATTTTATTTTTAAAGTGATCTCTACACCTAGTGTGGGGCTTGAACCCACCACCCTGAATCAGGAGTCACGTGCTCTACCCAGTGAGCCAGCCGGGCGCCCCTTTGTTCTCCCTGCCTTTTAGAAAAAGTTTTAAAGAAATAAAGAGTAAACCCGTTCAGCAAGTCATGAGAAGTTGTTCAAAGGCTGTATTTTAATTTTTCTCT
>PITA01022144.1:0-10078 GCA_004023965.1 Spilogale gracilis | reverse complement strand
AGATGGCCTTTTAGAGAGTGTGATAATCCAGTCCATTAGGAATACAAGAGGGATTCATTTTTTTTAATTGTAATAATTTTTTTCTAATTATACAATCACTATAAAAAATATTTAAAAAACCATTTAGAGTAACAATAATTCTATTTTGGTCTGTTTCCTTCTAGCGTTATTTTCCTCTTTTTGTAAAATTGGGATCGTACTGTTACATAATCTTTATCTTGCTTTTTTTTTTTTTAACTTAACATTGCGTGTGAACACATAGGAGGTCGTTTTGCAACACAGCTGTTACGGAATGAATTCTCACGGACAGCAGATAATTCCTTTATAATGAACAGTCCGTGTGTCCCTCTTTTCTAAGGAGGGGTCTTTAGTTGTGTCTTTTATCTCCCTTACATCCCCAGAAGTTTGAAGTGTTTAGATTTTGGTTCAGATTTTTATGAAAGTCACCGTACTCCAGTGCATCCTCCCAACCCTTAAAAGTTTTGCCGTGGAACAGTGTCGGCAAGAATCCAGTACCAAACGTGAGCCTCACTTGCGTGTTTTCTGCACCTTCACTGTTCTGTGGCCTGGTGGCTTCCTTCTGACCTTTCTTCTGCAATTCTGCTGTAGGTTCTACCTCGGAGGGCCGACCAGCGTGCGTGGGTTCAGCATGCACAGCGTGGGGCCACAGAGCGAAGGTGAGTCTTTCCCCATAAGCCCACCAAGCAAAGAAGAGGGTCGCTTCGCGTGTGTGAAAGTTTGGACACTAGGCGCTTGAACAGCGTAGTAGGGAGGAGGTCAGGGGCGCCTCCCAGAAGGTAACATAAACCCTTAACCACCAATCTTAATAGGTTGTGTGTGGGGGAGTGTGTTCTGATGGTGAGGGGAGCTGGAGAGAAGAAAGTGTGGTTAACGAGATCATAAGGAGAAGACATGTTTGCAAGTGGTGGGCTTGCACGGTTCCCAGCGTCCTGTTTGAGGGTAGCTGTGGGTTTCGGTTACTGCAAAACATGTCCGATTCTCACCACCAAGGAATTAGCCCCTAGCGCTGCATTTATCACACAGCAGGCGCGGACAGGGACCTGGTGGGGGCGGGGGGGAACTATAGAAAACTGAGAAAATCTAAGCAAAAAAACGCCTCGCACCGACCTGTGATCTGACTGCCCAGCGACAACAGGGCGGGAGCGTTTGTTGTTTTTTTGTTGTTGTTTTGTTTTGTTTTAAAGATATTTATGTGACAGAGAGAGACACAGAGCAGGAACACAAGCAGAGGGAGTGAGAGAGGGAAAGCAGGCTTTCTGCCGAGCAGGGAGCCGGATGCAGGGCTCGATCCTGGGACCCTGGGATCATGATCTGAGCCAAAGGCAGATGCTTAACGACTGAGCCCCCCAGGTGCCCCGCGTTTGCTGTTTAAATGAGCACGCCTCTGTACTCGAGTTTGGTACTCACCTTCTGTGTCCTTAACCTGCCTCTCCCACCGCCCTCAGTAACACAAAGGAAAAAGATCTTTACAGGAATGAGTGCTCCATCATTTTTAATGACAGTTTATTTCATCTTCTTGACCTACTGTAACTTTGTTAGATTAATAGATTGATGGTGAGAGCAGTTATAGGTGTACAGAAAACCTCGGCCCAAAGCACCGAGTTTCCACGGACGCTTCCCGAGTGTCCTCGATGACTGGCGTCTCGCGTTGGGGAGGCCCGCTGGTTCCAGCTCTGACCTGGCACGCGCACATTACCGCCAAGTGGACCCCACAGTTCACGCTCGGGTTCTCTCCGAGCTCTGTGCTCTGCATATGCCCACGGCCAGGACCCACACCTCCCGTGCCCTTCCCATTCCCCGGCCACCCCTCCATGCTCCACAGACTCCTTCCTCCCTCCCCCGCCCCCTGCCTGACAACCCCGAGCTGCTTCCTCTCCCCTGGGTCCTGCCTTTTCCAGAGTATCACAGAGTTGGAGCCCTACAGTATGTGCCTCTTTCAAATGGGCCTCCCTGAGCAGCACGTATGTAAGGTTCCTCCTTACGGGTCAGCAGGAGGACTCCTGTTCCTGCGGCGCCGATCGGTACTCCGTCGTGCGACTGCGCTGCTCTCTGCTTTCCGTTCACCACCTAGGGAAGGACATCTCGGTGGTGGACATCCAATTTTTGGCAGTCACCAGTAAGGCTGATGGAAACATTCACCGGCAGGTTTTTATTGGGACATAAGTTTCAACTCATTTGGAGAACCGGCAATTAGAGCCGTTGCTGGATCGGATGATCGAGTTGTATAATCTTTGTAGGAAGTTGCCAGGCCGTCTTCCAAAATGGCTGTACCGCTGTGCATTCCTGCCAACAGCGAATCGGAGAGAGGAAAACTCTGTCATTGTCCAGGGCTGCGCATTTCATCTTGTTGCCAAAGTGGCATCTTTTTAAACCAAATCCCGAGGGCTGGACGTAGAGGCTCTCTCTTTTCCAATGATTATAAAACAGTGTGTCTATGAATAACCTAGTGAGTTTTTATGCTCATCTCTAAATTTTACTTTATAATGTAACATTCTAGATGTGGAATCCCTAGATCAAAGGATTTGGAACACTTCGAAGCTTTATGTTATTCTCTGGAAAACCTGTTTCAGTCATTCCCGTTTCCCAGATCCCCCTCTGACACCCCACATTCTATCCGAGGCATTTCCACATGTTATTAAAATCTTCAGAAACATCACTTAAATATTTGCACGCCCTTCTGTTATAAAATATTCTACCCTGATTTTCTGAACTGTTCTTTTAACATCCCTCGTCTCCATTTTTATTACTATAGATAATGACTGCTCTGTGCAAAAAATTTTTATTCATAATACACATTTCTTATCACTTGTTTTTAGAATGCTTCATTATGTCATTTCTTTAAAATTAACTCCTAATGTATTATTGGTTCAGGGGCACAGGTCTGTGATTCATCAATCTTACACAGTTCACAGCCCTCACCATAGCACATCCCCTCCCCAAGTATGTCATTTTTTTTTTTTAGGAGAAGTAACATATTAGGGATAGTTTTGTTCTTCTTCCCTTGTAAGGAATTATTATATAGTGACTGTTTGGAAGTGTAGGAGTCTGCCACGTGCCTGAAAATTAAAACCCAATGATGTTCCACTTAGTGACCCATTAGATAGACCATCAGTAAGACACTGTGGGCAGGAACATAGATCGCATCCATTTTGGTGAAGGCAGTTTGACAGTATGTATCAGGAGCCTCAAATATGTGAGCACAATCATAATAGCTCTAAGCTGAAAACCAGAGAGCCAAATGCCCTTCAACCCTAGAATGGGCAATAAATAGTGGTGTCTTCACACTGTGAACTCTCCCATAGTGAGGAGGGTGAGCGAGTTAGGGCCACTGGCGGGACGTGGCATGAACGAGCTGCAGGAACGTGTAGGACCAGCCACAGCGAGGCCAGTCCCAGATCAGGCGTCACATGTGATTCGATCCAGCCCAAGACAGGCTAGAATGATCCGTGCTGTTGGTCAGCAGGGGAGTGATTGGTAAGGAAAGCCGGGTCTTCGGAGGCTGTGTGTGCCCGAGTCTTGGTCTGGGTGCTCTTCATACAGATGTGTGGTTCCTCCAGGGAAGTCTAGCGAGCAGTACGCGTAGGATGCGCACACTGTCCTGTACGTACAGCATACCGCAGAACAGGCTTTTAAATACTTGTGTGTGCAAAGAGACTCCTGACAAACTGACGAATGCTGCCAAGAAATTAGACACCAGTAAGCCAGTGGGCAAGGGTTAGGTAAGTGTGGTACCCATGTGATTATCTAGGCATCTAAGTCCCATTTCCAGGGGTGCCTGGGTGGCTCAGTCGTTCAGCCTCTGCCTTCAGCTCGGGTCATGAATCCCAGGGTCCTGGGGTCGAGGCCCGCACTGGGCTCCCTGCTCACTGGGGAGCCTGCTTCTCCTGCTTCTGAAGGTCCCCCTGCTTGTGCTTGCTCTGTCTCTGACAGATAAATGAATAAAATCTCTTTAATCACATTTCCAAACAATAGGAAATATTAGATGAAAGTGTTATGACATGTTACACTATTCAAGCAACCAGCTCTTTAAGAGCGTGACTAAGGTCTGTATCTTTGTGTGTACTTACGTGATGACTCACATTTTTTTACTCTCAGGTATTCATCATAGTTTATTGGATGAAAGGCACTGGGATGTTAGCTGATCTCTGAACAGGAGAAATTAAAGGATATTTTCCTTTTTTTCTACCTCCCTTTACTTATCAGATTTTCTACAATGAGTGTGTTACTTTCATGACCAGAATAAAATAAGTATTTTATTTAGTGAGGTTATTTAAGAGGTGTGTAGTTACTGGGCAGGGAAAGGCAAACACAGGTGACCTGTTATTTGCACCTTTTTTTGCACCCTCTAGAACTTGGTACTAAAACAGGGACTGAGGAGATGGCTGGTCTTGGGGTGAACAGATTGTTCCCTGAGATTAATCTTGGCGACAACTCACTTTTCTTCGTTATGATCCATCACTTTGTATTAATGAATACGAAGGCAGCCCCGGCCTTACCGTAGTTGAGGTTGCAGAGGTTCCCCGCGTTGAGGCGCCCCTGTTTTCTTGTTGCTTTAATGTCGTAGCTATTTGTGGTTAAAATAGAATAGTTAGGAGCAGGGGCGCCTGGGTGGCTCAGTTGGTTAAGCGACTGCTTTCGGCTCAGGTCATGATCCTGGAGACCCGGGATCGAGTCCCACATCGGGCTTCCCGCTCGGCGGGAGGCCTGCTTCTCCCTCTCTCAGTCTCTCTGCTTGTGTTCCCTTTCTAGCTGTGTTTCTCTCTGTAAAATAAATAAAAATCTTTTTTAAAAAAAAAAGAATAGTTAGGAGCATTTTTTAAGAAATAATGCATTTATGTACTCTCAGCAGATAGCCTCATTGAATTTTGGCAAAAAGTAATCTTGGGCAAAAACAGATAAACCCTAAGTGGTCATGAACTCCCAAAAAATGAGCCTCTTCCCTGGACATGTTGAGTTGGGACACTGCTTCCTTACCCTGCGGACAGTAGACATTCTCTGCCTTTTGATTAGTAGTGTATACAGCCCTTTCCAGAAACTGCAGAGGCCCGTTCTGCGTTCTGCCTCATGTCTCGTAGCCTTGAAGTTTTGGGCGAGGGGACATCCATGAGCTCACTTGTTTTATTCCAGCCATTTTACAGTTTTGATAAATTTCTGATGTCCTTCTTTTCTTAAACTAACATTTTTTCCCCCAGTGAAAGTTTATAAAGTAAGCCGGGTGAAAAAGACTTCAAAGCGAGGCTGACCCCAGGAGTTAGGCAGGCCACCCCTCGCAGAGCCCACGTGCGGCGTCTTCCGCACACGGCCTGCATCTCCCCTGCAGAGTGTGTGGGACTCCCATGTGGTTCCGAATCCATGAGCCTCTGTCTTGTTCTGCACCTGTTCCCTGACTAGGTGACTACCTGGGTGGAGAGGCCTACTGGGCCGGTGGCCTGCACGTCTACACCCCACTGCCTTTCCGGCCAGGCCAGGGCGGCTTCGGGGAGCTCTTCAGAACACACTTCTTCCTCAACGCGGGGAACCTCTGCAACCTCAACTACGGTAAGGCCGGGGCTGCCTCGAGACCGTCAGGGTGCACTTGCCCTCGTGTATAAGCACGGCACCCAAGCAGCTGCCTGTTTGTTAGAGGACAGAGTCTTTACGTTTCGAGAATGGGCCTCCCTTTTTCCTACAGCGCCTGGTAAACGGTGCTCTGAGTAAAGTTGAGTGAAAAAGCATCATCGAATGCTGTCTTGCAAAGATCTACTCATTCACTCAGCAGACATTACTGGGGCACCTGCTGGCCATTATGAGCCCTGAGCCGAGTTGGGTTTGCCTCTCCCTCAAGGGGCTTGGGGCCAGAGGAGACTCATGGCCAACACCTGCAGCCAGGGGGGCTTGAAGAGGTATCTGGAGCACTGTGCAGAAGACGAGGGCCCTCAGCCTGAGGCGTGGAGCCGGGCTGCCTGGGTGGCCGAGCATGGGGGGAATGCCATTCTAGGCAAGGGGACCGAATGGGCCAGGCCCAGAGAATGGCTTTTGGCACAGTGAGCAGGAAGTCAACTCCCAAGCTCTCCCTTGATTTCAGTCCTAGCCCTACTTCGTGCATTTTCCTTGAATATCCAGACCTGGCTTTAAATACCACCAAAGGCCTCGTGGCAAGGAGGCGAGCCAGGGCTTGTGTGAGGATGGCTCTGTGAGGGGCTCTGTACTGTTGGTCACATCCTCTTTTCTCTCTTCAGGGGAGGGCCCCAAAGCTCATATCCGGAAGCTGGCAGAGTGTATCCGCTGGTCTTACGGTGCTGGGATCGTCCTCAGGCTTGGCAACATCGCCCGGCTGGAGCTGAATTACTGTGTCCCCATGGGTGTGCAGAGTGATGACCGGTAGGTGCTGGGGCTCTTCTCCCACTTAGGTTGCACCATCTAGCAATTTTGTTTTGTTGTGGACATGGTAAATCGTTTTGTTGGTGCCCCTTAAGAGTCAAGATTTGAGGACAAATTGAATAGTTAGCAAAAGAATGAAAGCAAATTTTCCTCCATTGGGTTTTTCTCCATCCAGTTTGGAGGAAAAATGTGACGTGTCCCCCCCACCTCATTTTGGTTGCACTCATTGTTGCCAAGTAACGGGGGCCCCTCCGCTGGTCTGGCCAGAGGGCTTGAGGAGGCATCATTGATCCTGCTTGTTAAAGATGGAATGAAGTATTTCTGGTGGGTGACTTTACGGGCCAGGAACTCAGAGGTGGAGGAGACCAGGCTTTCCTCCTGGCCGCAGAGGACTCATTCTCCAGAGCCTTCTCTTGGGGGCAGAGGAACCCACCAACCCGGCCTTTCTCCCCCGTCCTCCTACTGCACAAGAGTTGCTGAATATTATGTGGACGGATATGGCCTGAGGTCATCTGCAGTTACAGAAATTCCATTTCTTGGTTTATATGGCATCCATAGTGTACATTTTGAGAAATCCAGAAGTCATGTCTTGGTCTGTATTAGGTGGGGCTGCCCTCACAAAGTACTGCAGACCGGGGGCCTAAACTGCAGACGCTTGTGTCTCCCAGGTCCAGGGTCAGGGTCCCAGCCGGTTCGGTTCCTAGTGAGGGCTCTCTTCCTGGCTTGTGGACGGACCCCTTCTTTCCATGTCCTCACGTGGCCAAGAGCAAGCTAGCTCTCTGATGTCTCTTCTTATAAGGAGAGTGACCCCACCATGGGGACCGACCTTCATAACGTCATCTAAATCTAACAGACCCCCAAAGGCCTCACCACCAAATATTGTCTTATGGTTAGGGCTTTGACGTGAATTCGGGGGGACGTCAGCATTCTGCCTGCAGCAGTGCCTATATTCTCTCTCGTTATGTTCACGCCAGTGAGTTTAGGGCTCTAGACTGTATTGTTTTCTTTTGGGCATTCTGTCTACACTTAACGTGGCCACCAAGTGCTGGTGCTGTCTGAGTCATAGCCCGAGTCTCCGATGTGATGTTGGAGTGTAAGGAGAAACGGTACTGCTTTCCTCCCACCATCTTCTGCTTCCGTGTGGTAGTGGCGGTACTTTTGATGGGGTAGCTGCTCTAGCGGGCTTTTATGAAAGCCCCAGTTCTTAGGCGCCTCTCGGATCTGTCATCCAGGCCCCTTACGGCCGCCCCTCAGTCTCTCCCTGGGAGGCCGATTGTGGCCGCGGGGCTGCCCTCGCTCCCAGTGATGCCAGCGCCCCCCACCAGCCGCTGCTCTCATCACTGTTAACTTTGCTCTACCCCGTGCATGTTCTCCGCCCAGAACCAGAGCTGGAGAGGGTCTGGTTGCACGGGCTGTGTGTGCGGGAGCCCAGCTGTCCAGGCTGGGACCTCAGCTCAGCCGCTCTGTGGCTGTGTGACCCAAGACGAGTGACTCAGCTCCTCCGGTCTCAGTTTTCTTGCCCAGAGAATGGGCGCTCGTGCCCACGCCTGAGTGAACCCGTGTGCGGAAGCCCTTGGAACGGTGCACGGCGTTTTGTTGGCGAATCTTGTGCCTGCTCGTGTTGCAGCTCCTGGCGGACTCACCGGGTCCCTTTTCACATGGGAAGCCAAGCGTGTTCCCTTCGGAGACATTGTCCCTCTGCTTCTGCATTGGCTGCCCCTCGCTCTGTTTGAGCCGCACTTACCAGATGGGATCTCATTTCCCGATGTCAGAGAGAATGAAATGCGAAAATGGGCATTTTTGCCCTAGAGCAAGGTTTGCACATTGGGTCACTTTTTAACAGATCCCCCACACGTGTGCAGTCTCAGGGAAATGAGCAGTTCCGCAGGCTGCGTTCTGTGAAGCTGTGTTCCTAATGCAGGAGAGAGTGTGGGTCTCCCTGTCTTAATCTCCCTGGGTGCTAACTGGGAGCCCCAGAGGGGCGGGCGTCGAGCCCACGCCAACACCAGGATGAAGTCAGATGTGGGTGCAGAGCCGTGGAGCCTGCGCTTCTCAAATCGTAATGTGCCTCTGGCTCCCTGGGGGGCTCGTAAAGGCAGCCCCTTCCGGGTATGGGGTGGCCCACAGATGCTGCATTCCTGACACGCTTCTCGGGGAGGCTGATGCTTGTGGGCCAACTACGCTCCACGGGAGACTGACTCTGTCTCTTCCAAGAGCAATTATAATGTTTTATGGAGGGAAGGCAATCATTCGTATTGATTGAACGCTTACCTTGTGTGAGACGCCCAGCTAAGCAGTTGATGTTATTCTGGGAGCCTCCCAGCAGCTCTGTGCAGGGGAGGGTGTTACCCTCTCACAGATGAGGATGGCAGCCTGGGCAGCAGGACGGGGCCTGCCTGAGGCCAGATCTTGTGCCTTTCCCTGTGCCCCAAAAACACGCAAGCCCGGAGCACCAACATCTCCACCAGCTCCCTCTTCTGAGAGCGCGGATGTGGAAATGCGGTGCTGTCTGCATCCGCACGCTGCTTTCTCGGCGCCGCGAGTGTTAACTGCGGGAAGATAAAAGTCATCTCTTCCTTGCTCATTCTCTTGGAAGATCTTACCCAAACTTGAATTCCGTATGTACTTTCCTGTCTCAGAGATTGTAGAGGCTGTTTCCATGACGATCAATCAGTTTGGATCAACTGTGTTAATATTAGTGCAAATTATGTACATAAATGCATTCTAAATATTTTTTATTACAAAGAAAACCACAAGAGTGTGTGGCTTTGTAGCTGTAGTTGTCATGTCTGTGTCATGGAAAGACCGCTGACCATGGAGAACGGACTGCTCTCCACTCAGCCGGTTTCGAGAAAGCAGCAGATGTGGGGCTCCGGGCCAGTCCTGCCCTGTCCGTGTGTCCCCTCCCCATCCTCCCCAAGTCCTTGGGGCTGTGGGCCTCCTATCTTTCAGCGCAGCCCGCCCGCTGCCCTCACCGTGGCTGCAGTGTTGTTCAAGGCCACTGGATGTCGCTGTGCTCCAAGGATCCCTGGCCCCGCTCAGAAGCCCTACATCTTTCCCTCTTTACAGAGAATGCTTGCTTCCGTTCACCTTTCAGCCTTGCCTCTCTCTAAATTGGAAAAATCTGTTTCAGAGATGAATTTTAAATGTGGTTTTTTTGAGGAAGCGTGCTGTGTACACAGTACTTAAAGACCAGGACACAAGGAAGCCCCTCTGCCCCTCTAGCTGCTGCTCACCGCAGATTCGTTTCGTGTCTACATCCCTTGCTCAGGGTCAGCCTGGTTACCCTTGAACGTTGAACTTGCTTTTACTCCGTGCGCGGCTTTGTTTGAAGGTTCATCATCAGACTGGGAATCGTGGGACGTTGGGTGACATTGTGAGGATTTCATCTTCATTTCTGAAATCAGGCAGTGACAGCACAGGATTATGTGTGTGAGAGTCACCTGTGGATTCCCCCACTCTCACTGCAGACGCTCTCTGATTAGGATTTCAGACCTTTATACAAGCGGAAATAGCTTTGAAACGTGCTGGAGGGGACTGACAGCGGGCACCGTGGTCGGAGACCTGACCGCGTCCTGTTGCCTGGGGCTCGTGAGGGCGGCCCCCGGAGGCGCAGGGGCGACCGAGGCAGCCTCCTGAGCGCCGCTGACCCCAGGAAGGGGGAGATGAGAAAGAGGCCCATCTCGCCTGCGGGGGG
>PITA01022143.1:0-31049 GCA_004023965.1 Spilogale gracilis | reverse complement strand
ACATCAAAAAATGGGCAAGAGACATGAAGAGGCACTTCTCCATAGAAGATATACAAACAGCTAACAGACACATAAAAAAATGTTCATCGTCACTAGCTGTCAGGGAAATTCAAATCAAAACCACACTGAGATACCACCTTACACCAGTCAGAATGGCCAAAATTAACAAGTCAGGAAACAACAAGTGTTGAAGGGGCTTCAGAGAAAGGGGAACCCTCTGACACTGTTGGTGGGAATGCAAGTTGGTGCAGCCGCTTTGGAAAACAGTGTGGAGATTCCTTAAAAAATTAAAGATAGAGCTACCCTATGACCCTGCAATTGCACTACTGGGCATTTACCCCAAAGATACAGATGTAGTGAAAAGAAGG
The DNA here is from genome assembly GCA_004023965.1 of Spilogale gracilis. Lineage (NCBI taxonomy): Eukaryota > Metazoa > Chordata > Mammalia > Carnivora > Mephitidae > Spilogale > Spilogale gracilis. The sequence continues at coordinate 30,681 of PITA01022143.1, read as the reverse complement.
GCCATATGTACCCCAATGTTCATCGCAGCAATGGCCACAATCCCCAAACTATGGAAAGAGCCAAGGTGCCCTTCAACAGATGAGTGGATAAAGAAGATGTGGTATATATATGCGATGGAATACTACACCTCCATCAGAAAGGATGAATATCCAACTTTTGTAGCAACATGGACTGGACTGGAAGAGATTATGCTGAGTGAAATAAGCCAAGTAGAAAAAGTCAAGTATCACATGGTTTCACTTACTTGTGGTGCATAAGGGGTAATATAGAGGACAGTAGGAGAAGGAAAGTAAATGGGAAGTAGGGTAATTCAGGAAGAAAAATGAAACATGAGAGACTTTGGACACAGAAACAAACTGAGGGACTTGGAGGGAGGGTTGGAAGGATGGGAGAGCCTGGTGGTGGGTACTGAGGGCACCTATTGCAGGGAGCACTGGGTGTAGGGCATGGGCAATGAATTCTTGGAACACTGAAAAAATAAAATAAATTTAAAGTAAAATCAAACTGCTGGCAGAATACAGAGAAAAAGACAAAGTCAAAGTCATAGTGGACAATTTTAATATATTTCTACCATAATTGAAAAGAACAAAGAAAATATTACCAAGAATAGAGAAGATTTGGAACATAATTATCAAATCTAACCTCAATTTATTTTGTATCCCCCACCTACAGATTTCATATTCATTTGGAGTGCATATGTAGTATTTAACAAAATAAACCATAGGTTGGGCCCAAATGCAAACCTCAAACCTCAAACCTCAAGGACTGAAATCTTACCAAAAAAAAAAAATGTTCTCTGAACGCACTGAAATGAAGTTAGAAACCAATTTATAAAGAGATTCTATGTGGAAAACTAGCAAATGTTTCAAAATTCAGCAATTCATTTCTGAATGACTCATTCAGATCCAACGAAAAAAATAGTTTAATCTAAATAATACCGAAAATGGGGGCGCCTGGGTGGCTCAGTTGGTTAAGCGACTGCCTTCAGCTCAGGTCATGATCCCGGAGACCTGGGATCGAGTCCCGCATCGGGCTCCCTGCTCAGCGGGAGGCCTGCTTCTCCCTCTCTCACTCCCCCTGCTTGTGTTCCCTCTCTGGCTGTGTTTCTCTCTGTCAAATAAATAATAAATAAATAAATAAATAAATAAACAAACAAATAAATAAATAAATAATACCGAAAATGCAGTTCATCAAAATTAGTGGCATGCATCTAAAGCCGTACTTAGAGAAAAATTTATAGCCATGTGTCCATTAGAAAAGAAGACAAGTTGAAAATTTGTACTCCCAATATCTACCATAAAAAGTGAGAAAAAGAATGACAAATTAATGCAAAGAAAGTCGAGCAGTGAAATGAACATAATTGCAAGCATTAACAAATTAGAAAGAAAATACACTAGTAATAATAATAATAATAATAATAATAATAATAAACAATGAAGCCAAAAGTAAATTCTCTTAAAAAACTAATGAAATAGATAAATTTCTAGCTAGATTAAACTGGAACAAAAAGAAAGGAGGGCATAATTTATCAATAATATGAATGAAAAAATATATTTCACTAGAGAGCCCACATTTACTGACAGAATGATAAAAGGGTAAAATACACAATTATATGTCATTAAATTTGAAAGTTTAGATTAAATAGACACATTATTGAAAAATAAAATTAAAAAAGAAAAAAGTGTAATATTGAATAATCCCATATTTGGCAAATAAAATTGAATACCTAATTTAAAACCTTTACCTCCACCCCACCAAAGCACATTTTTTAAAGCTCTAGTCTTAGGTAGTTTTACTGATGAATTTTGCCAAATATTTAAGGAAAAATAGTAACCAAATAACATAAATTTCTCCAAAGAATAAGGGGAAAGAAAAAAAAAGAATAAGGGGAAAGGGAATATCTTTTAATCCATTTTCCAATGTCAGCACAACCTGATACCAAACCTGCCAAAAGAAAGTTCAAACTGGTATCACTCATGAACAAAATTATAAAAAACCATAAATGAGATAGATAAAAGCAAATCAAATTCAATTATACATAAAAAAGAGGGACACCTGGCTCAGTCAGTTAAGCTTCAGACTCTTGGCTTCTGCTCAGGTCCTAATCTCATGGGTCTGTGATCACGACCCACATTGGGCTCTGCTCTCAGTGTGAGTCTGCTTAGATACTCTCTTCCTCTGGCCCTTCGCCTACTTACTCTTTCTTTCTAAAATAAAAAAAAAAATCTTATGAAAAAATGGATAATATATCATAATCAAGTAAGATTTATTCCAATAATACAAGGTTGGCTTAATATTAGAGAATCAGGGGTGCCTGGGTGGCCCAGTCATTAAGCATCTGCCTTTGGCCTAGGTCATGATCCTGGAGTCCTGGGATCGAGCCCCTCATGGGGCTCCCTGCTCCCTGGGAAGCCTACTTCTCCCTCTCTCACTCCCCCTGCTTGTGTTTCCTCTCTGGTTGTGTTTCTGTCAAATAAATAAATAAAATTATAAAAAAAATAGAAAATCAATCAATATAATTCATCATATGATTAGACTAAAGGAGAAAAAGAAAATCACCTTAATATATGGAGCTAAGTCATTTGATAAAAGTCTGTCCCTTTTCAATATAAATCTCTCATCAAAGTAGGAACAGGGGAGAAATTCCTTAACTTGATCGACGATATCTGAAAAGTCCTACATCTAACTTCAATATAATGGTAAAGTGTTGACTGCTTCTTTCCTGAAGTTGGCAACAAAATAATTATGTCAACATTGTACTTAGGTACTAGCCAGTACAGAAAAACAAGAAAAAGAAATCAACCAAGTGGAGGAGAAGTCATTATTCTCTGAAGACATGATCATGTATGTAAAAAAAAATTCAAGACTCTATATATAAACTATAAAATAATAAGCAAATTAACAGTCTCAAATACAACATCAGTTACAAAATTAACCATATTTCACAAAAGTCACTATGTGATTGTGAGCAAAAAACAACAAATAGACCAATAAAGTAGAAAAAGACCCAGATATATAGAGTCTCTTGATATATAACAATGTTCTGCTGCAAGCCAATAAAAAATGACCTTTTCAATAAATGATGCTGGGTCAATTGGACATCTACATGGGAAAAAAATGAACCATAACTTCTATCTCATAGAATCTCATATAATACATAAAAATTAATTTGAGATGGGTCATAGACCTAAAAAAATTTCTAGAAGAAAATGAGAGAACATATTCAAGACTCTGTGGTAGTCAAAAATTTCTGACATAAGACACAAAAACAGAAAAAATAAAAGATTATAAGATGACTTAATTAAAATTAAGAATTTTTGTTCTTTAAGAACAAAATTAAAATAGTAGGCAAATCACAGAATAGGAGAAAGTATTTATAGTAAATGCACCTGACAAATGACTCATATCCAGAATATATAAAGGTCTCCAAAAAAGAATGAATGGGTTTTTTTTAATGTGCAAGAGAGATAATCAGTCACTTCATTGAAGAGGGCATCCAAATGATCCATAAATACATAAAAAATATTCAATATCATTAGTCATCAGGAAAATGCAAATGAAAATTACAGTGAGATACCAGAACACATCACCAGAATGGCTAACCCTAGTAAAACTTGTAATATATTTTGAGGAAGATGTAGAGCACCAGGAACTTTATACATCGCTTTTGGGAGTGTTCACAGGTATTTTGGGAAACACTTTGGTAGTAGCTACTAAAGCTAAAACATTAATGTCTTTCATGATCCAGCAATTCTGCTCTTTGGAACTCACCCAAGAAAACTAGAGTTTATGGTTACAAAAATGACATATATGACAATGTTAATTGCAGGGTAAATATTCTCACTTAAGGTCACTTCTCCTTCCATACAAAGGATATGACCAGATGCACTACCAACCTTTCTGTCCTTGGGAAGTATCTCCCTCCCTTCTGCCTTTCAGGGCAATTCGAGGGTGACTGGATTGCGGCCACCTTCTATTTTGGGCTTGCATCTATTTGTAAGCCAAGCTCTAGTTTTTTCCTCCTTTTCTGTTAGTCATAGAGGGTTTGTCATTCAGCTATTGATGCAAGGCTGAGGGAGGCACATTTACTTGGGACACCTGCAAACTTTACTGGTATATATTCCTGAATCTTTCTAGGATTTATTTTCTACCTTTAGGACTCATATGTCTTACTATGACTTCAAGCCATCTCTTGTTCTGCCCAATCAACATGATGTCATCAATCTAATGACAGCATATCATTATATTCAGGATGCTCACATGGCTTACATCTCTTTAGATTGCATTATGATCTAGGGGAGGAGAGTTAATACAGCTCTAGAGCTAAACTCTAAATGAATGTCTAATCCATGAGAATGAGCACTGTTTCTGAAGGAGAAGGTAGTCAAGTCTGTGTACATTCACTAATGCATACATTCACTGAATAACACATCCATTTATTAAATCAATGGCACCTTATCACGTACTATTAGCATTATTCTAATTTAACAGCAATACTATCTAGCATGGCAGCCATAATCAGTGCTACTAGTTGGTTGAACTTGCACTTCTCCAAGATCCATCTTGTTTCTGCAGGGGCAGACTGGATGAATTAAACAAGGATAGGTTACCACAACCTGCATATCCTTTAGACTTTAATGGGGATACTCATGACCATCATTCCCCTTAGGATATCATATTGATTTTTATTTGCCATCTTGACTAGGGTTTGGGACAGTTTCAGAGGCTTCCATTTTGCTTTCACCAATATGACAGTACCTAACCCACAAAACAAAGAGCTACCGAGTACCAGGGTATTTATTACTCAGGGATATATACTGATATACTGGCAAGCATATCAATCACAATTATTACTTGGGGATTGGGGAAATTTTAATCAGTGGATTTGTGAACCTAACAGTCCTATTGTAAGTCAAATATCAGCTAGGATTCTACTTTTTACCTGGCCACTATTTGTTTCCACTCAAACAAGGAGCCATAGTGACAAATCACATCTCTGAGTATCAGTTTCAATTCATACCCTTTGTCCAGAAGTCCTTGAAATATCTGGGTATCTCCTTTCTCCCAGTGTAAAATCACCCAAGTAAATGGGCACAGTTATCTTTGGGAAAGAGCTGCAGGAATCATCATAGTATATGTTTACTATACAGTGGCAGTGTCCTTCCACCTGAGGATCTGGACGTCCATTCAGTCAATGGGTTCCAGATCTTCTTCTCCTCCAGTCTTTCTTCTGATTATAGATGTGAAGCAGATTTCTCAGTAGCTTCCCACCTCCTTTGCCTCTAGGAACACAATTTTTTAAACCATCTCCATAACTCCTTACAGTTAAGGCTTCATAGGCAGTGCCTCCAAATCTTGCCAGTCAGTGCAGTAATTATGGCTCTCTGGCTTCTTTATTGCTTCAGGGTCCAATCACCTCTATGGATGGTAGCAAGCCCGGCTCTGTGACTGCTTGTCCTACTGCTTATGGAGGAAAGCCTCCACTGAACATTTTAGAGATGCTGGTGTCCCTCTCATCCTTGCATTCCTGATGGCCTTGGTGAATGGTATGTCCTCTGGTCTTTTCACTGAAAGAATCCTGAAAGACTCACATATCTCCTCAATGTATATTCTACTCTGCAAAAATCCCTGAGCTTTTTATTCCTTTCTATGTCAGCTGCCATGGCACTCAGGCATTTCATCTTCATCAACAAAAGGCAGCACTCTCTCTATGCCTCTTAGACCCACCCTAGCACTAAAATCTTTCCTACCCTCTAGGATTCTTGCCAGAATGTTAAATCCTATGTTTCAAAAGAGTGCCTTCATTCAAAATCCAGGCCCAAGGGTACTCCCCTCATTCCTGCTAGTATATGCTAGCTAATTCTTGCTGCTCCTTTGGGGTATAACACCCTTCTTCCCCTTCTATGTCCAGCACATCCCAGGAGGTTATCCTGGGATTTAACCTTATTTTTTGGCCTGACATCAAGGACAGGTGGTGAGTCAATTCCTCGGGGGGGGGGGGTGGTAAACTGTTATTGAGAAGCCTCTGTAATGTCTTCCCATTAAAAGAAAGTGCAAGTTCTTAGTTGAGATGAAGACTATCTCTATAAACAATGCAGGTCCAAGAGAGTCTACTGAGACACAGTCATCAGGGACATCCATTCAGATGACCCCAATCCATATTTTAGAGTCTCAAGTTTTTTAGCTAGTGACCTGGGATTCATGTGACATAACTCTAACTGAGTCCTATGCTTGTTGTTTAGCTATGCGACTCTTCTACTATAAGACATGAGGGCCTCTTTGTAAGCTGCCAAATTCTCACATATCCTTTAATTTTTCATGAACCATCTTAGCTCATTATCCCTCTATAAGCCATCAGTACAACTTAGTAATAACTAGCCAATTCCATTGTCCTTTTGCATTGTTCCTCCAATGTCTTTCAAATTTTGGAATCCCTGCAGTAGTAAGGGTATTCTCTTCCACCAGGATGTCTCTCCAGGTTTTCACTGGTGAAAGTCTTAAGAGCTGGCTTACCACTTTGTGTCAGGAACTATCTGGGCCCCATGTATCAGTCACAATGGGGTCTCCACTGAACTCCTGCCTTGCAAATGAGATGGTGAGTAATCTGATATTTGAACTCTACCTTTCTATCTCTTTTCCTGGTACCAACTGTCTCCATTATGGTCTGGGAAGGAGATACCATGACAGAATTAGAAGTAAGAGAGATTTATTAGAGAAATGCCTGTGTAGGTAAAGGGAGAAGGGAGCAAAAGTAGGTGGGAGAGCTTCAACAATGCAGGTCTGACTCCCATGAAGAGAAAGAGGCACAGAGGAGAATTTGTTTGGAAGAGCCTCACATTGCAGTGTAGCTCTGAGAAGATCTTGGCCAAACTTGTGGGCAGCTCCAGAGCAGAGACTGGCCATGACAGGAGTCCTGAATTGTGCAGAAATGGTCTAGTCTAGAGTTTAGGCCTTGTGTGGTCATTTACTGAGAGCAGCCCAGGGAGAGAGTTGTCTTGGCATGGACACCACGGTAAATTGTGAAAGTATGGCAGCTGGAGTCCATCGACAACTCCACTCCTTCCAATGTGTGCTCCTGAACAGGATCTGAGTGAACAGAGCTTTTGTGTGCTTAGAATAGTCCATTTCTGACCTAGGAGGTATTGTGATAGGTGTGTGTACTTTGTAACAATTTGTCATATACATAGGACTTGAGTATTTTTAATGTGAATTTTATGCAAGTTTGTATATTATGCAAATAAATTGCTTTAAAGATATCAAGTAAATAATTGAAGCTACTATTCTGAATATTGGCCAAGGTAATGTTGCCAGTCCTCTGACATAGTTTCATTATCTGCCTGCTCTGACAGCCACAACAGAGTCTTCATGTTAAAAAAAAAAAAAAAAGGTCTTAGTAATAAATGGAAACATGAATAACATAGCGTGAATTCAGTACCAGTGAGAAAGCAATGACTACATTTGGAAGTAGGATCCTTTAGTTTTACCACTTTGGCATTGGGACCTCTGCTTTAGGTCTCAGAAGACTACTCTATTGTTCTGGTCATGGCCCCCTCTCCAAAAGCAAAATCAAGACATCCTCTTAAAAGTGAGCACTTTGTTCCCTCTTCAAAAGAAAGAGGACATTTAAGAAGCACTTTTAGAATTTTCCAACTATAATTCCAAGTGAATGTTTTAGAAAAAGAAAATGGAGAAAACCAAGGTGGAACGAAAATAATTGTCTTTTTTAGTACTGTTGGATATTCCATTGTTCTCTTTTTTCAAATTTCACAAATGTCTCTTAATTAGTGAGTATCTCAATGAGTACCTTAATATAAAGTCAAAAGTAAAACAGAATTAAAGTAAACCTGTTCTATCTTGAGAAATGACCCTGAAATCCCATAAAATGAAATTATAAGTAAGGAATCACTTCTCTAAAGTGTGTTTTCATGGAACTATTTTTCAAAATGCAATTAGAAAGTTATAGCTAACTTAGTAGTTATGACATAAATTTACCACACGAGATTCTTAGAAGGACATTTTTTATTTCTTTCTAACAAAACCACATTATTTAAGATTAATATGACAAAAACGTGCTCTATTTCTCTGCCTTGCCTCTGTCAACAAGAAGTTTTAAAGCTGGCTGCTGTGGCTTTCTGAGACAGGTGTCAGATGCATGTTTTGAGACATTTGATAAATAAAGCTGCATGTCATGATCTGGCCCCAGTGGAAAGTGATGTAAGGAAACTTTTTGCTGTTGACAAGAGAAGAAAAATTTGGAAGAAAATTTATAATATCCTAAGAGAAATTTCATACATCATTGGAAACAAAGGAGAGTAAAGCTAAAGTAGATTGGGCTTGAGCTCTTTTTTTAATCATGTCAATCCAAAGTGTTCCAGCCAGTAGTCTGAACACACCACAGATGAGGGCAGATTTACCACTTGACTTCACTGAATAACAATCTCGAAGCTTAAAGGAATTTGTGTAGAGGGAAATGATGGAGCTTAATGCATTCTGGTTTTTTTCTGAAGGCAGTATGTTACTTAAACATGAATTCTCAGAATGTAAAATGTAAAGATAAAGAAGACTATCTTGAATATACAATGCATTTGGAAATGGGGAAAAAATCTAAAATAGTGCCTGAAAAAGCCATGGAGTCTTTCTACAACAAGAATGCAGAACGAAAGAAATGCCTGGGGCTTTGGCCTGAAGCTATGTCTATATAACAAGACTGATTCAATTATTCTGTGGCTGTTTTCTCTTTTGTTTGAAATAATCCAATAGCTGCAAAATCAATCAGAGACCTTCATGGTTTATGTGATCCAGTTTTCAAGATAGAAATGGAAATGATAACCAAACTGCATTGGCTGATAAACCATTTCTCTAACCAGAATTTCTATGATTAAGGTGGGGAAATATTTGTTGTTCTTATTTAAACTCTTTTCCAATCAAATTTGCCTAACGTACATGCAAACCAAGTTAATAAACAAATAATACCCACTTCTGTTTAAAGTCACGGTTCTAGAGAAACTGTCATCTTCAATGGACAGCTGTAAAGCTAACTCTTCCTGGAACTGGAGCTTAATTTTCCATTAGCACTTGTAGCATAATCTATACAGAAGAAGAATGAAATAATTAAGTTATACTTCATCCTTTTAATGGAGAATATCAATTTCATATAACCTGGGAATGTGGAGGAGATGGGTGTTTGTGGGACAGAATCAACCATAGATGAAAGGATTTCTGACAATAGAGAAGATATTTCCAGATGATACATAACCTGGCTGTTCATCTCTCCCCAGTCAACAGTAGGGAAGCCTGGGAGAATCTTCCTCCAGCAGACAGGAGAAATACTCACAGATATTGTAGCTGAAGCATCAGCTTAGCTGTTATAATACAGAGAAGAAGACCTACACTCCCCAGTCCTTCTACCATGTATTCAATCTTAGAAATTATTGATAAAAAACCAGAGCAATGCAAATGAGAGGTAGTTATGAGATTTGCATGATATGTGGCAAGACAGAAAGTTCTTATATGGAGGGATTAAGTTGAAGAAATAACAGAAAAAATCCTTTGCATTAGTAGATGAGCCCCAAGCCTTGAAGTTGGTCAATACATCATGGATCATCGCAGCATGTGGATTAATGTGGGAGCAAAGAAAGGTCAGGCAGAACCAAGGGCTACCAAGGAACAAGGGATCAGATGAGAGATGCTAATCAAGTCATTGGGAACACCTGTTTAATCAGCACCCAACTGAGAAGAGTCTATCACATTTATACCCACAATTTCTCCTTACAATTGCTGTGAAGGTGTACAAACTTGAGTGTCCATATACTTCCCAGGTTTGCTGCTCACACGACAGTCTCAGCAACAACTGTACTCAAATTTAGCCAGTTCAAAGTCCCCACCAACATAATTATGGTATCAGGCCCTGTCGTTCATGTCCCCAGCCAATTTTAGGAATTCCCAGCCAGGAGCACTGTCTTACTTTCTGGTCTCATCATTCAAGCTGCCGTGGGCAGGTTTTGTGAGTTAGTTACCTCTGTTCCCCTGCTGTTACTATATTTTATAAAAATGAACTCCAGCAGACATGGCCAGCACCTCCACCTTTGAAGACCTTTCAGACTGTGGTTGCAGTTAGGCCTTCAACACAGAAATGGAAAGAACATTTTCCTCCAAAACCCTGTGTGATATTGTGTTATCCAGGCCTAAATCCAATATTGTGTGTGCCAGGAGCTATTCTAGGCCTCTTGTCAAATGGTCTTTCAGGAATCAGCTTTCATCTCGTGGGCCAGTTGAGGAACAGAAATGGCCTTGCTCTCATCTTCCCCCTCAGTGTCTCTTTCTGCTTCCTCACCCTTTGCCCTATCCCGCTTGCACCCTACAACACCTCTTTCAGCCAAAATGGGCAAAAACAAAACAAAACACAGCACAACAAAACAAAACAAAAACAAAAAACAAAAAAGCAACCAAAAACAGAAAAAAACCATTATGCGTGGCAAGGGCAACTCATGAGAAGGGATGAAAGGTCACTCGCCTGACACGTCCAAGCCCTACGTGGTTGTTTATGCTGTGATGTGCTATAAGAAATTGCCCTGAAAAAGGTGATTCCTTCTGGGAATTAGTCTCAAAAAGGAAAAGTACTTACCCATGATGAGACACACACCAGTCTGTGCCTCACATACCCATCTATGGGCTTTTTCCACAGAATAAGGGTCTTCAAAGAGTGAGAGCCTGGCATTGATGCTTCCTTTCAGAGAGATGAGCAGGCTTAATTGGAACCTGATGGGTTCACCTGCAATCCCTGATTCAGAGACGCCTGGAAGACACCCAGCTGGCGGTCTCAGGAAGCTGGCTTCTTTTAGGTTGTTATTATTAGTAAAGACACATCTCTGATAAAACCTTGAGATTTTGATGTGAACTAAGCAGACCAGGGAAGAGCAAGAGTTCTGGAGCCATATGTCCCTGGGTATGAACCATGACACCACCATTCAGTAGCTGGGATCTTGGATAATTAGCTTAACTGGCCTATCCAAGCCTCCGTTTCCTTGTCTATAAAATGGAAAGAAAATAATAAAACTATCAGTGAAGTCTAAGTAAAAAATGCTTATAAAGGGTTTTCCTCAAGTACAGGAAGTGGTCAATAACAATTGGCTACTGGTACCATACCAGGATGTAAACATGAACAAGCCTGGAGCTGAACACAACTGTTAATGTCTCCTTCAGAGAATTTGTTCCCTATATGTTGCCTCCAACACTAAACGTCACCTACAAATACAAATGAGGGAAAAATAGATGCCACAAGTATACATGAGGGCTGGGGATTTTGATAGGCGAAGCCTGTGGGAGCCAGACCTCCACTGTAACTTGAGCAGCTGATATGGAAGACACTAGAATGTGATGAAGGCTCTTTTCCAGTCTTTTATAAAGTTTGGCCTAATGTGAAAGCAGTAAGAAGACATATAGTTACACCTAGAAGGCATAAGCAGGTTTGATTTTTAAGTCAATAAAAATAATAGAGTGACACGGAACACAAGGCAGGGTAGTTGCGGTGGGTGGCTCTGTGCTGGTGGGCCTGAAGCGGGGAAACAATTCACCAACGCTACAAAGACTCTTTGATATATAACTTCTCGTCTTGACTGGGCCCACTTCCTCTCCAAAGATGATTAGGAAGGAATGAACAAGAATGTGGAAGGAACACAGACAAGACTCCACAGTTTCACGGAGTGTCCCAAGGGTGCTCCCTGAGGAAACACCATCTTGCATTCCTAGGGACACTCGTGCATTGTGCAGGCACTCCAGCTGCTCAAGGACACTGAAGTCAGCTTAGTTGCTCATCAGCTCAACTGAACTTTACAAACTTGCAGTATCTTTGGGAATCTTGATTCCTTGTGTGGGTGGAAAGTAGATGGTGAGGGACACAAGGAGTTGGTACCCAAAGCCTTCTCCAAGACAGAGGGCAAGTGGAATAAAGTTGAATTGAAATGAAGTGTGAGTTTTAGCATTTTCATTTTCTTTGGGTAAATAGCCAATACCATTACTGGATCATATAGCACTAGTTTTTTTGAGTATAATGTACAAATTTGTCAAACCCCTATGTTGTACATATGAAACTAATGTAACGTTGTGTGTCAACTATACTCAAATGAATTGTTTTAATCAAGTTTCATTGTCTCCATTTTGCAGATTATAAGCTGTGAGTGGTGGCCAATGAAGAAGAATAATAGAAACAGAGACAATGGGGCCATATTTTGAAAATGATGAATAAGAATTTTTCTTTTGCCTTTCTGAATTCATGGTTTTCACCTACATTGGCCCAAGATAGCCATCTGCATGGAAAATCAAGCTTTGTTCCAGAAAGAATGAACAGGGAAAGATTGAGGTTATGCATGGCTCTTGAGACTCAAGATAATGAACTTTTGGTAACTGAGTGCCTTATGATACTCTACATCCCTTTATTCCCTATACTGGAGGACTGCACTCATTTTCTTCCTTGATGATGTAAAGAAAATAATCCTTTTAGCTAATTTATGACAAGGGAGTCAACAAGGCTTACAGTGCTATGGCAGACTAAAGGCACAGGGAAATAGGAGCCCAGAGGATAAAAATGACCAGAGAAAAAGAAGGTAAGAGAAGGAAGGCGCTTACAATGTGTGACTATTACATTGTGTGGTAGACATTGCCTGTCCTCTTGGGGCTTCATCCTGGATTGGGTGTATATATCAGGGATCAGATAATTGACTTGACGTTCAGGCTGAAGGAAGATGGGAGCTTCTGGGACTTCCATACTTAAGAATATTGTTTTATAGCAGTCTTCTACCTGCTTTGTTCACAGCCACATCAAAATCATCTTGGTTGTTTGGCAGAGTGAGGCAGAGGCAGGCCTGAGTTTTAGCTTCTCTGGACCACCCTTGGTTCCAAGCAGCATAGACAGGACTCAGGTATACTTAAGAATCTGGGCGTGGCAGAGAGCAGCACCTTCCCCAGGGCTAATCAGCTTTGCAGCAGGAACCATGGAGGATGTGGTCCAGAAAGGAAAACACAAGGATTCATAGTACCCATATGAGAGGGGTTGGGGATTAGGTCACCTATAGAGTACAACAGATATGGACCAGGAAAAGAGAAGAAACAGCAGATAGAATGCAGAAGTCGGGGAGCCAAGGAACACCACATCCAAGGACCCTGATTTTGTCTCCACCATAAGATCTGTAGGTCTCACTGCCCCCACTACACACCCAGGTGACTTCTTAAAATGAAACTAGGTGCTAAGCTGACAAAAATGAGGGAGAAATAACTTGGTACTTTTTGTTTGTTTGTTTTTTGTTTTTTGTTTTTCCCCTAAAGGACTGATTTCAAAGTACATTCTAGGTGTGTAGGTCAGATCATGTTTTAACTAAAGTATTAAAGTCAGTTGTCAATTGTTTCTGTTAGTTTGTTCCCAGGTGATCAATGGCAGGAAAACCAGATTGGTTGTAGAAAAAAAAAAAAAGAGCTATCTATTCTCTGCATATTCAACTGAAATGTGTGTGAAATTTGCAGTCCTACTCTACAGCTTGATCGTATGAGAAGTGGGAAAATGTGGGCAAACACGCAGAAGGACTGGGCATTTTTTGCCTCACCCAGATGAACCCCTGAATGGAGTGATTCATGACAATAATGAGGAATGACAATGTTGAATCTGTTCCAATATGCATCTTTTGAAAGAATACGTGAAGATGGAATGAATGTCACTGATTAGCTCACTCGAAGAGGCAAAGCCAATAGCACTAAAAAATTGCTCATGCTGAAGTCCTAGTCAGTGACTAAGCAGTAAATATATCTACTTTCTGAATCATGGGCTCAGATCAGGAAGTGAAATTCATTAGTGCTTCTCAGCATTTAGTCATATCTCAGCTCCTGCATCAGCTCTCTGTAGCTGCATAACTACTCAAAAATTGGCAGGTTAAAATAATAAGCATTTATTATCTTACAGTTTCTGAGGGTCAGGGATCCTAGAGTAGCTTAGCTGGGTGGTTGGGAGATCTAGATCAGAGCCTCCATGGCATGGCAATTTAAGCTGCTGGCACAGTCTGCCCGTCATCTAAAGGTTGGGGCTGGAGGATCTGCCTCCAAGATGACTCACTCCGTGGCTATTGGCAGAAGGCCCTAGCTCCTTCTCATGTAAGCCTCTCCGTAGGACAGCCAGAGGCTTTTTCTCTCATGGTTTCCCCAGAGGAGGAAGCAGAAGGCACGGTGTATCCTATGGCTTGATCTTAGAAATGACCTACCACCAATTATGCAACGTTCTCTTAGTGACAGAAAGCAACAGGAACGCACTTAGAGAGGTGATCACAGAGGGGGTGAGTACTGGGAGCTGGGATCACTGGGACCATCTTGGAGGGGAGGCTGCCTACCATGACTCCTTTAAAGGGAAAAATAAATTCATCGGACCTCCAGCGTTGTATAAATTATTTGTGTTACTTGAACTTGCAAAAACAGGAAACTATGAAGAGACCCCTTTGACATAAATAAGTTGTGCTAACATGGGCTATGACTTTTTATTAAAGTTTTGTTTTTGGTTCAGAATAATCAGGCCTCATAAAGCCCCAGACTTTGTCAATCCTGGGATACAAATTTAAATGAGGTATCCCTTCATATCTCTACACCTATCTTGTTTGTTCACTTGAAGATAGGTTTCACATTGCAGTGTTACTGAAACCTACAGTAAGTAGATGTCTAATCCACTTACTGCTAGAATCAACAGAAAATTCTGCCCTGCTTTTTTACTGCTATGCTTTTTGCTGATGAATGGCTGCAAGTTTGCCTGTGCAAAAATGCAATCTGCATAATATTTCTGCTCCCAACATAAATAGGGCACTACCTGCTGCAGCACAAATTCTTCAGATTTCGGCATGCCTGTATTCGGTAGGCCCCCAACATGATTCATTTCTCCTATGCCCTTCCCACTTTGAAGCACTGTATCATCTTCCTCTTCAGGATGCTATGACATCATTTGTCTTCACCAAGCACACAACAGATCATAATGAAAGTGCAAAGCAGTCACTGAGAGCATGGGCCATGAGCAGGTTTCAGGCAAATCTCAAGATGGTACACAACATGCTTATGTTAATTACTTAGAAGCATAGAATTTAAACAGTGACCACAACTTGTGACATACCAATATGACTGCTTTCTCCACATGTAGCTGCATCCTAAGGTCTCCGTTTAGCCCGAGATGCCTAAGCAAATGGAAAAGTATCAGTGTGTACATACAGACACATCGGGCATGCTATTCCCAAGAGAGAGGCCCACAAAGGTCTCCCTGGAGAGCCCCGTTGTGTCTCCACCTCCAGAACACGTCAGCCTTAGTCCTGCAGGTGGGACGATGCCGCCGGGACCCAGAGGCCTTCTGTTCTGACTCTCTTATTCTCATGTTCGTCCTGATGCCTAGACTGAGGCCCCCAGTTCCAGCCAGATGGCGAGTCAGCATTTCAAAGGCATATACGAAGGGGCCGAACGACAGTAGATATTAGAAATATGTTGTCACCATAAAGTTCGCTTGGCTTTGGAAAATAGTATCCATATGTCTGAGGAGATTTTTGAGCCACTTGGCACTTCATTTGCTGCCACCATCCAGAAAATACCTTCCGGGCCTGAGGGCATCTTAACAAAGGATTCCTTGGCTTTGACCTTCTGAATGGCTTTTAAGGGTGATCAGGAGCCTCTGACCCAGACCTCTGTTGGCCACAGTCTGTGCCATTCTAACAGCCTCTGGGAACTCCTCGTCCTCCGGAGCAGACAAAAGAATCCTCACAAAATGGCTTCCTCGGGGGGCTGAAGCTCCCTGGGCTCTCACCTCACACAAACTGGGAAGAAGGAGCCCTGGCCTTGGCTTCTCCAGCTCTGTCGGCTGGCTTTATTGCAGCTGACACTAATGTCATACTGGACAGACACAGCACATGGGGTCTCCCAGCTCACCCCTCTCCTGTCTGCTGTTAGAAGATAAATGGCCACTTATTCACTGAAAGGGACAAACAGAAAAAAATCTCTCATACACACTACTGAATGGACACCCACTCTTGGCATCTATCAAAGTGCCTCAGTAGACAGAGGAAGTCCCCACCCCCACCCCTGCTCTGCTCTCCAGTTAATCAGGATGTGGCCTGGGGGGACTTTTCACAAGGACTAGAGAAAAAGAGGAGGGTACAGCAGCCTTAGCCCGGTGCTGATGTTGACTTTTCTCCGGTGCCCCTGCTTGTTAAAAACCTCCTTTCAAAACCGTAAAGACTTGGAGGGCATAAATGGATGGACACAAAGAGAACCTGCTTTGTGAAGAAATCCCTTGGGATCATTCTCTGATCTACTCAAGGTTCCGGGTGGATGCGGAAGTTCTCAGAAATTCATTATACTGAGGGTCCTGTTCCTTCTTTACTGTTGAACTGCTGCAGGGCATCTGAACTAAAGCAGAATGGGGAGAATGAGGAAAGCCTCCTGCAGCTGAGCCACACCTCGAGCGCCCACAGCAAAAGCCAATCTGCCAGCAATAATCTTGGGTCCCCTGGGCAAAAAGCCCCTGCAGCTCAGTGACAGTCCGACTCCCTTCTCATTGCTAATGCAAATGCATCCTAGAGATACGACCAAAAGGGATCATTACAAGTGAGCTGTGTGGCTCTCACTTCATCTGCTTGCCGCTGGGGTTGGGAGGAGCCGGTGGTGTCTAGAATCTCATTAGACCCGTAGCTAGGAAGTAGTTTAAAGCATTACGTCATAAAGTTGTCAAGGTAACTGGCCAGGCTGCCTCTCTGGCCTCCTGTGGTCCGTGATGACAGGTTCTCCAGACCAGGTGAGGAGTCGAGGGGGGGCCTGCAGCCTGAAGCAGGACAGCTAGAAGCCCAGGCTCAGAAAGGTGACATGTGTCCTGGGACACTGCTTCTAGTCTGGACCCTGAGACACGGCCAAGCAGTCCTGCTATGCTTCCTACCCTCGGAAGGATGCTAGGCAGGATATCCCTGGTAGCCCCTACTGCCCAGAGCTCCAGAACAGTGCTTCCTGACCATCATCAGCCTGACAGCAATGAAGGTTACAAAGCTCATCAAGGGCACGGTGAAGGGCACTCCCGGAAAGCTCAGGCCCCTGCTTCCTGTTGCTTCCAGAATCGGACCCTGCAAAGTGCCCCAACCTGGAGGTCCTTAAACAACTGAAATGTATTCTCTTCCAGATCTGGAGGCTTGAAGTCTGAGATGAACTTTCTTGGCAAGGCCACACTTCCGCTGAAGCCTCCAGAGAAAGACCCTCCCTTGCAGCTTCTCGCAGCTTCTCGCAGCCCCAGCTGCTCCTGCACCACCACGGGGCTGCCTTCCCTCTGTGTATCTAGGTCTTTACACAAGGTTCTCCTCTCTGGGTCTGTCTCCATTTCCCTCTCTGATAAAGACACGAGTCACATCAAGTTGATCTCAAATTGATTCCATATTCAAAGATGCTATTTCTCAGCAAGTTCACGGGTAATGGGGGTGAGGAATTAAACCTGTCTCTCTGAAGGACATGATTTGATCCATAACAGGCCCACTCTTTATTTTGCACAAAGACAGTGGCCCACATCGCATTCCCAGGACTGTGTTGGGCCGGGCCCACATGTGGCTGCCTAACAGACGCACTGAACACCAGGTGGAAAGTCAAGCCAAAGTCAAGTTGTTAGAGTGGAACCATTGAAGAAATGAAGAGCGACACCATGGCCTTGGAAATCAAGGTCGCTCCATGGCTCTGAACTTGCCAACAGCTTCCATACATAGCTGCTTCTGTCTCCCTTCCTGGGGCTCTAAGGAAAAGTGTCTGGGACAAGGAGCTCTCAATAAGACCAACTGGGAAGGGCTTCCCTTCATGTCATCACCCGAAAAATATACAGGATGTCATCCTGGCATTCTGTTCATTAATAGTCTCCAAGACTTCTAGACTGGGCAAAGTTTCCTCCACCTTATGAATCATTCACCCTCAGCAGTCCAGAGAAAGCATTTCTGGTGACATGTGATTGTCTTTTCTCTCTTGATAGAGGCCATTCTTTTAAGATCAACAATGTGCTTTTGCATTGTCTTAAAGTCAGAAGCCTGTCAGAGCTCTTTAGAAAGGTGGCATTCTCCCGAATTGAAGCAACGGGAGGCAGAATTCTACTCCCAGAAGCATCCAAGACTTAGAGACTATGCCACTACATTCATGTCTTTTCTCCAAAGAGTACAGAGATGGAGGCTCCCAAGATTTTCAGCAGAAGCTAGTCCTGTGTTGTTTGAAACAGCACTCTTTAACAGTTGGATTAAGTCCCCAGTGGAAGTAGCAACTTTCTTTCTACAGATAAGGATATGGTTAATTTAAGGTGAGCAAAGGTTAATGGTCAAATGTAGCAGACTTAGAACACCATTTTCACAGCCAAGGGAAGGACAAAGGTGCATGGAGAGATTTGGTGTTCATCCCAAAATTTTTTCCCACATTCTGGGATTATTTCTCCCACATCCTGAAGCCATCTTGGTCCTAGAAAAAGTGTGACTATCATTTCAGCACTTGCTGGGCACTTTACATATATTATCTCACAGTTCCTTAAGGAGATGGTATAGCATAATGGTAATTCTAGGGCCCCAGGGTGAAATGGCCAGACTCAAGTTCATACTCCCATCTTTTACTTCTCCATATGACTGTAGACAAGCCAATGAGTGCTGTGAAATGGGAGGTCCAAATTCTGACGTTATAAGGTGGCTGTAAAGATTAAAAGAGTTAACCTATAGGAACACTCAATAAAAGTTAATTCCTGTTATTAGGTACTGTCATTATTCCCACTTTATATATTATAGCCCCTTTTAAAAGAAACCTGAGATTCAGAACAGCTAAATGATACGTTCTGTTCCCACAACTAATTGTGGGAACAGGTTCCAGTCTAAGCTTTGGCCAACGGAAGCGCCTGGCGCACAACTGCCTGCCTCAGGATTTGGAGCAATATTGCTTTTGGGGCTCCCTGACCAGACTTCTACCTTTCAGTTTCCTTCTGGGAATACAGTATCCCTCTATGTTTCCCTTCTTCCCAGAGCCCAGAACTCCCCTTTAAAACCCATCTTTGGGGCACCTGGGTGGTTCAGTCATTAGGTGTCTGCCTTGGGCTCAGGTCATGTTCCCAGAGTTCCGGGATTGAGCCCCGTATTGGGCTCCCCGCTCAGCGGGAGCCTGCTTTTCCCTCTTTACTCCCCCTGCTTGTGTTCCCTCTCTAACTGTGTTTCTCTCTGTCAAATAAATGAATAAAATCTTTTAAAAAATAAATAATACCCATCTTCCCCAGAGAGCCACATCATTCAGGCCAAATCTCTTCCCTCAACTCTCAACTCCACCCCTGGCTCTCCAACGCAAGACGGGCCACACCTGTCTCTCAAATATCAACAGCTGGTGGTGGCCTAATTCCTTGTCCTCCATTTTATTCAACAATAGGATCAAAAACAGGCTTTCAAAACTTGTGGCACAGGCACTGTGCTGGCACCTCTGACACAACCCTGACTCTGGCCCGAGTCCTCACAGAGACTCTGATTTGGAAAGGAGGAAGACACATAGGTCATTAACACTTACCCTCCAGAGAAAGGGGGCTGCTGTTGATGAACCATGACTCGTGGGAACGCCATGGTGGGGCTGCTTTAGCTATGTCTGGAAGACTGAGTCTGATTTCACCAAGAAGATATACGGCAAAAGCATCCTGGCAAAGAAGAAAGAACCACCAACAATGGAACTGGTTTAAACCTAAGTAGCCATAAGAGGATGGGCTGGTGTGGCTGGAGTTGCTGAGCCTAAGGGAGAATGATGGGATGTGGCTGGAGATGGAGGTAGAGCCCAGATGGGGAGTTTTAAATGCCTGCTATCCTCGTGCTTTGGTTTTTCTCAAACTTTATCCTCCATCAGATTCACCTGAGGGCTTGATTAAAAAAAATTGCAGATTTCTACCCACCCTGTTTTTGATTCAGTACATCTGAGGTGGGGTCCACACATAGACATTTCTAACATTCTCAGGTAACAATAGTTGGCTGCTTCTAGTACTGTGCTTTGAAAATTACTGCAGCAGACAGCAGGTTCATGGAGAACATCTGGAAACATCTGCATTTTAAGTTGACGTACCTTGGCTTCTCCTAGAGAAAGCGATTCAGCAACCAGTAGGCATGCTTGCCTTCTCCTTCCTGTCTACTGCTTTCTCTACCTCTGCCTCGGGCTGGGCCACCACTGATGTTGGGCTATGCTCTGGATTGGGGTGCCACCTCAGCAACCTACTTTGCCCAGCAGCAGTGCATTGCGAATGTCAGAGTCAATTCTGGCGTTTGTCTTTCCTGAGCAGTGATGCCCCCGCCCACGCCCCAGTGCCACTTGCTGTCCCACCCATACCCCCAAAGTGGTTGTTAATGGTTTCCACAGGTTTTTGTTGTTGCTGCTGCATGTGAATCGGAATGCCTCAGTTCAGCCTTTCTTTGTATGGCTGCTGGGATCAAAATCAACTCTGCTGCCTCTTTCCAGTGGGAAATAACCCATGTTCCACCTAGCATATTAAAAACTCCCTTGCATAAGCAAACAAAATGTCATCTTGTAAAAGATATGTCATTAAAGAGTTGGAAATCAAACATTAATGACCTCTGTGTACCTCTCTGAGCTCATGTCTTTCCTTACTCCTTTCACACTTCCCATGCTATTCATCTGATTTACCAGGCAAGCCGTGGGGCTTTGTACTGATTATTCCTTCTGTCTGGAATGTTCTTCCCTCTATCCACATGGCTCACTCTCTTGAGTCTTTCAAGTCTTTCCTCATTGAAATCTGCTCTGGCAACCTGGTCAAAACACCAGACCCCCTTCCCAACACACACACACACACACACACACATGCACACTAGGCCTCTCAATTCTATGTCGTTTTTCTCCATAGCACATATCACTACTTCCCACACTATATATTTTACTGATCTATTTATTCACAGTCTGTGTTTTACCCACTAGAACATAAGCTTCATGAACACAGGACTTCTAGTGTAGTTTGTTCATAATGGGATACCTCACACCTAGAATAATACTTGGAACACAGTAATAAAAAAAAAGCACAGTATTTCTTGAATGACTTAGACTGGTTCTCCTACATCCTGATTTCAAGACCTAGGCTTGCCTATCTGTCTTGCCCAGAATGGCCAATCAAGCTACTCTATGTCTTTTATTAATAAAATGAGAATAACATCAACCTTACCCAGATTCCAGAGCTTGGAGAAGATAAACCAATATCTAATTATGAAAAGGCTGTGAAACATGAATTGAAATACAAATGTAAGTTATTTTTAATCATTTTCCAATTTCCCCAAAAGAATATAACAAATATATTCAAAGAAGCCATTACTATAACTAGTATTTTTTTTTTCATGGCACACTTGAATAGGCAGTTTCTTTGTTTTACTGTGTTCATACATAACTCTTCGTATGTGCTAGAGAAATATAAATGTGAAAGCTTCTAACAGCGAAAAAAAATAAATAGAAATAAATCAAGTGTAAGATTATTCAATTGAGTATGTTTGGTTAATGTATAAACACTAATGAGTGGCATTAAGTTACAAGGCAATTCAGGGTTTGTTCGCTCAATATCATTTGAGTAAAATAATGGGGAAAAAGTAAATGTTCATCAATTTTACTAATATATATATAGCCCAAAGGTCCCCGGGCCACCCAAACTACAAGTTTAATTGCAATCACATTGATATGAATTCATAGAGTCTGCTGGCCTACATGATTATAGGCTCCCTACATAACTACAGGCCATCTGCAAAGAGTGCGCCAATTAGTCTGAGAATGGATGGGGTATTTCACACTTGTTCATGATTATTGCTCGCAGGGTGTTCTGCTGAATGCTACTTGTTGCTGTCTACCACCCTTGGACCCTAAAGAAGATACAGTGGAAGCAGTGCTTTAGGGCCTGGAGAGCCAGATCTCAGTGCTCCAGAGTTTTCATAACCCCCAAAGATCCCGTGGTCCTACCTGGACTAGAGTCAGATTTGCGAGTGGTGGGTTGGCTCCTCTTTCGATCTTACCCCCAGACCCCGGGGATGTGCTAAGAAATGACAACCAAAAAGCCAATAGCCTTTTCCCTTGCTTCATGTCATTTGGTCTAATTCACGCCTTATAAAATGGCCATTATCAGAAAACATGCCTTTCTATGAGCACACAGAAATCCTTACTGTTTTACAAGCCATAAATAGACTCAATCTCAGATTTCTTGAAAGCTTTATTGTACTTTTCATGGTGACTCTGGCAAATTAACTTCTCTAAGAAGCAGACAGACCATTGAAAAGCAGGAGACAGGTAAAATACATTTCCCAGCTCCAATTACATCTGGATTGTGATCACTGGTGCTGCACACGTGGCTGTTTTCCAAAATGTTCCTGGTTTCCCTGTAGCCCACTTTGCACTCCGGGCAAGGGTGGCCCAGCTGTGCTTATTTTCTGCTTTCTTTTCTCTGGCAAAGAAACTTTTGTGCAATTCTCCATTCAAGCAGTGAAGAATGACTCTCAATCTTTTCACCTTTTATGGGAAATAAAAGATCAGGGCGCCCTGTCTTCTAGAGAAACATAATGGAGGGAACATCTCAGGTAACAGTCCTTGTGACTATTGTTCCTCAGAGGAATGCTGTTTCTCACCATACAGGCCACAATGCCTCCACACCACACCCAAGCACAGAGGTCTGTTGGCTTTGTGGTTATGCTCGTGGGGGGGTCTACCCGCTAATAAATGCATATTCTCTTTTTGACCAATGCAGTGGAGGGATCCTCAAATTCAAACACCTCAAATTCAAAGTAGAACTTTTCTTGAAAATGTACAACATTTTATTTTATTTTTCTTGGTTTTCACACGCACACACACACAACACACACACACACACACATGCATGCGCAGGCACACCATAAATATACCTATAAGCAATGATTTGTACTGATTATTCAGTGGGGAAAAGACCAAGTGTTATCAGTCCAGACTGAAGGTCAGAATGAGATTCGGCCACAGCTGCAGCCAGATGAGTTGGTAGAGTCAAGACAGTCATTTTGGGTTAATGATAGTTTTCTGTTTTTATGGTCCTTTCAAGGAGAAGACATAATGCCACCAGCATTATTTAACTCCAGGCTTAAATTCAAATTCAGGTTGTTGTTTCTTGTGAATAACTTAACAACTTTACATCTTATAAATTTAAAAAAAAAGGCATCAAAACAAAAGGAAATGACAGAAAACTGAATTCAAGTTACCTTCTTTGATTTCTATTTTGTGCAGTGTTTTTGTTTTTTTTTAAATATTTTATTTGTTTGTTTGACAAAGAGAGAGTAAGAACAAGAGCAGGGGGAGAAGCAGACTCTGTGCTGAGCTGGGAGCCTGACTTGGGGCTCAGTCCCAGGACCCTGAGATTATGACTTGAGCCACCCAGGCACCCCATTTTGTCTGGTATTTAAAAGCAAACTGACTGGTCTTGAAGGAGGTGTTAGGCCTGGGATTAAAAATGATAACAAAATGGAGAAGACAGGAATGGGGAGATGACTTGTGTAAGGAACCTTTATTACTTACAGCTTTGTCTTTCCCTAGGTACTACTGGTAGTAACCTACTTGTTTGTTCAAAGGTCCAGCACCTTGTCTGGAGCCCAAGAATGATTGGAGAAAAACCATTCCTGCTCAACTACAGTCTGAAGTCAGGGGTTTGAAGAAAGAACAAGGCACATAAAATGGGATCAAACTCTTGCAGAACATCAAAAAAGGAATTTTCAAGTCATTTTTCCATACAACCTATCTGTTCAAATTAGCATACAATCATTTCAGCCTTTCTAAATAAAACTTTTCTAACTTTCAGAACAAACAAAAATAAATTCATGGATAATTTAGAACTTTTTGTGAAAGTGTAACATTGGTATGTATTCTTTATTTATTTCTTTAAATGAGAAAAGATTTATTTCTTTAAAGTGGGAAGGAGTACCTGGGTGACTCAGTTGGTTAAGCATCTGCCTTTGGCTCAGGTCATGATTCCAGGATCCTAGGATCAAGCTCACATGAGGCTCCCTGCTCAGGAGAGAGTCTGCTTCTCCTTCTCCCCATGCCCCTCCCCCACACTCCTGCTCTTTTCCTTGCTCTTTCTCTCAAATAAATACCATCTTAAAAAAAAAAAACAACCCAAAACTCAGTAAATTGAAAAAAATAAAGCTCAAGGAAATTAATGTTTACTTCATTAATTCCTTTTATATCTTAACAATTTCCTTTTAATATAAAGTTATTCAATGCAAAGTAAAACAACTATTCTTGAAACCCATCCATTTACCTTAATTCTCTCAAAAGTAAAAAAAAAATCACATTGGTAGATGTTCAATTTTTTGGTATTTTTGTTTATGTAATTTCTTTGTTTATGATATAAGAACATTCATCAGCAGTAATCACAAAGTCAATACAAGTTGAAAGACATTCCTGAAATGCAGATAAAACCACTTAAAATTTGGCAAAAATTGAACAGAACATCTCAGTTTCATAAAAATAATACAAGTTGCTAAATATTCTATCTAGAGAAACAGAATCAACATGTTCTACAGTTGACCCCTGAACAACGCAGGTTTGAACACACAGATCCATTTCTACATGGATTTTGTGCAATCCTGCAAGTGTATTTGCTCTTCTTTCTGATTTTCTTAATAACATTTTCTTTTCTATGGCTTCCTTAATTGTAGGAATACACTGTGTAATACATACAACATACAGAATATGTGTGAGTCCACTGCTGATGTTATCAGTAAGGCTTCTGGTCACCAGCAGGCTATTATTAGTAGTTATGTTTGGGGGGAAGTAAAAGTTCTACACAGATTTTTGACTGTGAGGGGGCTGGCACTCCTAACCCTCAAGTTGTTGAAGGGTCAACTCTACAGAGAGAAAGAGACTTTAAGGAACCAGCTCTCAGGATTGTGAAGGCTAATAAGTCTAAACTGGTTAAGTCAGACCAGCAAGGTGCAGATTCATTTTAGAGGTGATGTTGCAGCCTTGAGTTTGAGATCTGTAGGGCAAGCCATCAGGCTGAAAACTCAGGCAGCGTTTCTAGATTGGAATCTTAATACAAAATTCCTTTTTCTTGGGGCACCTGGGTGGCTCAGTTGGTTAAATGTCTGACTCTTGAGCTCAGCTCAGGTTTGGATCTCAGGTTCACAAATTTGGTCCCATGTTGGGCTCCACACTGGGTGTGGAGACTACTTAAAAAAAAAATTCCTTTTTCTTCCCCAAACCTCAAACTTGTTGGTAGGGCCTTCTACTGATTGGGAGAGGCTCACAAAATTATGGCGGATAATCTGCTTTACTGAAAGCCTGGTTATAAATGTTAATCACACTTATAAAACACCTTTATAGCAATATATAGATATAGATATACAGATAGAGATAGAGATATATAGATATAGATATATAGATAGATGTTTGACCAAAGAAATGGACACCATAGCCTAGCTGAGTTGAGACACACAAAATTAACTATCACAGTCCTAAAAGAAGCTTGTGTGCTAGGAGTAAAGGTAAGAGTTGGAATTCTCTCAACAACTACTTTTCCACAAGAAGCACTGTCCATTATTAATTATCCAATATAGACTTCATAGAAATAGACTTCTGTCTTCAAAAATAAGAATGTGTGTGTGTGTGTGTGTGTGTGTGTGTGTGTGTATAAAAGGGATTTAGCAAAATAGTAATGACTTTTAGTTACTATTTCCATTTGATTATAAATTTTAAAGGAAGTATCTTTTATTCATTTGTTCTTCTTAGTCTGGGGGATTTGATGTATAAATAGATTTATATTACTATTAAAACTAAAAGAAATCATTGTTAAAAACTGTAAAAAAAAAAAAGAAAAGAAAAAACCTTTTCAAATTAAATGGCTGCCTGATAATGGTGCTTTATCTTGTAATCAACTAACCTCCATACAGATAATTATTATAAGTTCTGTTTTCAAAAAGTATACTATTTCAAGGTGCAGAGAGCCCCTACAGCATACAGACTGCAGGTGGGGAGAGGGTGGCTCATGAAGAAAAGACTGCACTGAGTGAACCACATTTATATAACTTCTCTACCAAGGACACGCCTTTCCCTGTGAAGCACAGATGCTAAGAACTAGAGCAGAGAGTAGCGTTCTTATGAAGTTCTTCAATTCTTAATGAATTTCCACTGGAAATTAAAAGGAAATCCCATGCCTCCCATGACAGAGGCATGGGAGGCAGACAACCCAAATTCTACTCAACTACTGGCAGGGGCACATGGGTGGTGTAGTCAGTTAGGCATCTGACTTTTTGTTTTGGCTCTGGTCATGATCTCAAGGTCATAAGGTCAAGCTCTGCATGGGGCTCCACACTCAGCATGGAGTCTGCTTGAGAGTCTATCTCCTCTCCTCCCACTCATGTTCTTTCTCAAAAGTAAAATCTAAAAAAACTTAACAACAAAAAAATAAACTACTGTCAAATAAATTGGCTGACCCCTGAACCCCATGCCCAAAAGAAACTGAAGATGTCTAGCAGAAAGCAAAAGCTGGAAAGCTAAAAGAAATGGGTGAATGTTCCAGCTGCTACCTTGCACAGAAAAGCAATAATTTAGAGTTTGAGTCTTGCCAATAACCTTGTAGACTAGAAAGAAAAACCTGAAATATTAAATGATTGCAATCTAGTATAGCAATATGACTTGTCTGTGGCTTTTGGTTTTGTCCCAAAAGACCAGATCAGTACTAAAATGGGTAATGCGGTCTAGACCACATAAATGTGGGATTGATATATCACCATTTGGTGAACTATGATGAAGAATAATTGTCAGTGGATTCTGAGCCATGATCGATCGGTGTCAAGGGTAATATGGTATTTTCATTAAGACACTATCCAGTAAAATAGGGAACAGTTCTTTTCTTTTACAGAATGACCATATGGGAGAAAGAGAAATAGTGAATCTTTAATCATAAAGATCCAGATTAAAATGACTTTGATAAATTGAGGAAGTGGTTAGAATTTAATAGAATGTGATTTCGTGGACAAATGCTCAGGAAAGTGGACCAGAAAGAAAAAAAACACACACACAATAAAGCAAGTGATAGATTGGGAGAGTGGTTCTTAAAATTTTAGTTTCAGAGGCGCCTGGGTGGCTCAGTTGGTTAAGCGACTGCCTTCAGCTCAGGTCATGATCCCGGAGCACTGGGATCCAGCCCCACATAGGGCTCCCTGCTCGGCGGGAGGCCTGCTTCTCCCTCTCTCACTCCCCTTGCTTGTGTTCCCTCTCTGGCTGTGTTTCTCTCTGTCAAATAAATAAAATCCTTAAAAAAAAAAATTTAGTTTCAGAACACCTTCATTTATTAAAAAAAAACTTCATGAATTTCCAAGAATCTTACTTGTATGAATTATATATATTAGAAATTAAAATTGAAAAAATTTGAAATACATTTAATCATTTCAAAATAACAGAAATTTCATTGTATATTAGCATGAATAACTTTTTAAACACACACAAAAAACATTTTTTTTGCAAAATTAAGTAGTGTTTGGCAAGCATGGCATTATTTTACATTTTTGCAAGTCTTTCTGACCTACTAGAAGACAGCTGGAGTCTTGTGTCTGATTTTATAGTCAATATATTGAAATATCACGTTCTCATGTGGTATCATGTAGCTTTTGGAAAATTCCACTCTCCACTCATGAAAGAGTGAGTGAAAACTACAGATAACATCTCAGTGTTATTATGAACATAGTTTTGAATTTGTAGACCATCTGAAATGGTCTCAAGGACTCCTGGGAATCACCTTCACAGAGAGTTCACATGATATATGAATATTCCCACACTCTGGGTCACTTCTGAGACTTTCTTTGACTTTTTTTTTTCTAGGCCTCCTTATCACCAGTCTTTCAATTCTCTTTCTTACAAATTTCAGGTCACTCCACAGAATCATTTATGACTCTCTGTGAATCTAGATAACTCCACATCTCTGGCCATCTCTCTTTCTAAGCCAAGTGAACAACCAGACAGATATATTGCTTCAAGTTCTGACCACTGGGAGAATTTCCCTTCTCAGTCACCTCTTAGTCACAGGTATAAAACTGCAGTATCCCACTTTGAAGTGATTTCAATATATTGAATAGAAATATCTCTAAAATAGACTTGAATATTCTCCTCAGCTCTTATGAGGTCAGAGCTTCAGGTCGTGGGAGAAGTAGGTAAAACAGCAAAAATAGATGTACCGATAGTATGAGTGACCAGATCTTGCAACATACTGGTGCCTTCAGCACTTCCTCAAACTTAATTTTATAATTGATGATGATCAACTACCCACATGTATGGTTCAGTGGGTCATATAACATCCTGCTCATGAGAGAAGCTATTTGCATGATCATTTGGTATCTCTGGGGCTAAATAGCAAATCAAGATTTTTTTCTTTAAAAAAGAATAAATATTTTCTGAAAAGTACAGTTCTGCTCCAAAACTCAAGGGACTTGCACTGTGATTCTCCTTAATGGGTCTTTCCACAAGATCCCTAGAGTATCCAATCTATCACAGTGAATTCTGAACAGTGTTAAATTCACTACGTTATAAAGTCCAAGCAGTAGAACTGCTTATAATGCAGCCTGGTTTTGTTGCTCCCAAATGTGATAAATTGTTGTCTTTAAAATCTCAAAAGCTTCTTTCTTAAGTGGTGAGAGTTTTGCAAACTTGGTTTTCACTTTGGATGTAATATCCTAACATGTCCTGTACTACAAGGGTAACCAGAAATTTCTCTAAGATGACAGGCAGATAAATTTTCAGTGGGTTTATATTCCACCCAAGACAGGGATATATGTTAGCAGGTGTGAGAGCCTATTGTGATGTAACAAATCACTCCAAAACTTAGGGATTTAAAACAACAATAACCTTTTTATTCTTTCAAGCTTTTGATGAGTCACAAATGCAGGAAAAGTTTGGCTGGCCAGTTCCAGCTCAGGATGTCTCATGGAACTGCAATCAGATTATGGCTGGAATTGGAAGAGATGGCTGGTGAAACAGCTGGGAGAAGGCCAACATCCCTGTCTTCATGCAGTCTCAGGTCTGTTCGGATTATCTTTCCATTTTCTTGTAGCATAGAGTCCTTTTGCTTTTACTGCAGGTGAAGACTTCAGGCACAAATAATCTACTAAGTAAGATGGAAATCATTTCATATTTTATGACTTCTCTAGGACACATAGCACCATATCTGGATGAAATAGTTAGAAAATCCCACCCAGCTTCATGGAGGGGAGCATAGACTCCATCTCTAAGTGGGAAAAGTGTCAGAATCCCATCCCATAGGAAAAGCAGGAGGGGCTGGAGATACTGCGGCAGCCATTTTGGGAGAATAGAATCTGTCAAACCAGGTGTCAAGGACATGTGCTAATTCCTGTTGAAAAGGTGTTGTAACATGATATTATTGATATAGGACACCAAAGTGATGCATACCGAT
The DNA here is from genome assembly GCA_004023965.1 of Spilogale gracilis. Classification (NCBI taxonomy): domain Eukaryota; kingdom Metazoa; phylum Chordata; class Mammalia; order Carnivora; family Mephitidae; genus Spilogale; species Spilogale gracilis. Next base: position 1,243 of record PITA01022143.1, on the reverse strand, counting down.
GAGGTGCTCATAGTTAAAATCATGGCAGTTGGTGAGAGTTGCACTGTTCTGAGGTAAAATGGCAAAAGTGTACTGCTGTGCCTTTCAGGTAAAAGTAGATTGCTTCTGGTATTCTCTGTTTATTAGAATAGTTTCAGGTAAAGCATTTCCAAAAAAATAGTTGCATAGCAAATGTTGGGAAGTGATGATTTGGGTTTAAAAAAAAAAAAAATATATATATATATATATATATATATATATATTTATTTATTTATTGACACAGAGAGAGAACAAGAAATAGGGAGTGGCAGACAGAGGGAGAGGGAGAAGCAGGCTCTCCCCTTGAGCAGGGAAACTGATGGGGGACTTGATCTCAGGACCCTGGGATCATGACCTGAGTGGAAGGCAGACACTTAATCAACTAAGCCACCTAGGTGCCCTGATGATTTGTTCTAGAAGAAAGACTTCATCTAGAACAATAGGCATAATTTCAATCACCCCCTGATTGGTTTGTAATAGTTTCTGGTCATTTTCCTAGATTCCTTCATGTTTTCCATGGAAAAATAAGTGACTTGTTTTGGAATAAAATAGACATCTCTGAATATTTTATCGCCTTTGAATATGGTGTTACTGTCTGTTGAAGTTTACCTGAGGGTAGAGTTCTGCTTATATTAGACTTTTTTTGTTTTTTTTTTTTATTTTTAATTTATTTTTTGGGGGGGCAGAGGGTGAGGGAAGAGAGAGAGAGAGAATCTTAAGCAGCTCCAGAGCCAACACAGGGCTTGATCTCACAACCCTGAGGTCATAACCTGAGCCAAAATCAAGATATAGTCCTTTAACCAAGTCACCCAGATGCCCCCATGTTTAGACTTTTCTACAGGTACAGTCCGGAGTCTTCTGTTTGCCTCCCCTCTCATAATAGCCTTCACTCCTTTTATCAGAGTTCCAGCAGCCAAGTTTGTCTTTGATTGATTCCTCCAGGAACCAAAGAAATAACTATGGAATAGAAATATACATGGGCATTGGAATCACTTGTGAAAAGACTTTGGCTCAAAATCCACTTAACTGCCAAAAACTTTCACAATAACTTTTGGTGTCTTAAAGGATTCTCATAATTCAAATCCAGTGATCAATAATCCCCACAGTTCTTGGTATGTATTTCCTCAATTCAGAGTTTTTCTGGCAAGTAGCTATAAATCTCTGAGTATCTATAGAAGAAAACTTGTACAGTATATCATTATTTCCATGTCTTAGGGTCTTTCCA
>PITA01022142.1:0-31043 GCA_004023965.1 Spilogale gracilis | reverse complement strand
TAATCTAGGGAGGGAAACGAAACAACAGAGACTTTGAACACAGAAACAAACTGAGGGACTTGGAGGGAGGGGGGTGGAGGGATGGGAGAGCCTGGTGGTGGGTACTGGGGACACCTAAAGCGTGGAGCACTGGGTGTGGGGAATGGGGAATGAATCTTGAAACACTGGAAAAAAAATTTTAGTAACAATAAAAAAAAAAGAAATATAGGAAACCTACTAGATCTTTAGCATCCATACTTTAATGGCTCCTGCACCAGCCAACATCTTAACCTAGACATTCTATCTACTATGAATAGTTCTGCAACCCAGCATGAAATTATGATTTTCTAGAAGCAATCCTTTTAGACAATTAGAAACATCTTCTTCATGATTTTTTTCTCATATTACATGCTGCCATATGGCAACAAGAATCTACCCAGCAGAGCATATGGAAAACATGCCATGCATGGGAAAACATTAAAGAAAAAATATGGAAACAAGAGATGCTGCCATTGCTCATACCACCGCATAAGAAAGTTGCCTGCCACTCGTGCCAAAGCATCAGTAGCTGAGCATATCTCTTATGTGTGATTTCTATTTTACATTTAAGTCTGGCTTACCAAGCATCACCCTGCCAGCATTAGTTCCTGGTTAGATGCCAGCTGGATAAAAATGTTTTTCTATCTAAGCAATGGTCTAGCATGGCTAATCCAAAATTTTCTCTGCCTCCCACCTTGAACAACCTATTCTATTCTTAATCTTCATCTATATCATATTGAATTAGTTTCTGACTAAATACTTCCCAGCAATTCTCAATTACTTCTCCTTCACCTCTCTTATCCAACCAGACACAAACTTTTATTAAGAAGTACTTCTGAATCTGGTTTCTTTTTTTCCATCCTCAGTGCCCTCATAGTAAAGCATTTATCTTTTCCTTAGAAAACTGCAGTAACTGTCTCTGTTTTCTTCCATCTAAACCCAGTCTTTCCTTCCACCAATCTATCTTCCAAATGCTGCTGGAGTTAACATTCTAGAATATAATTCAGAGCAAGTCACTTCTGTAATTCAAAACTACTGTTGATTTGACAGATAGAAAAGAATTAGACCCAAACTTCTTGGCTTAATATCTCAGAGGCTTTCTAATCAAAGCCAATGAATCTCATCTTCATGAATGCTGTGCTCCAGCCACACCATTTTTTCTCACCCTTTCCTCAAACACATCAGACTCTTTCCCTACCATCTTTACCCTGCAAATCACAATTTATATATGAAGTGTCTCCCCCAGGGAAGGTTGGTTGCTTCATTGATACTTCTAGACCTCTCAGAGTGTACTGCTATCCTTTTCTAAATGTTAGTCTCCCTCTCTGACAAAAAGTTTTATAATGTCTGACATTATAAAAGACACTTAATAAATAATTGCTAAGTGAATGAATGAATGAATGAATGATTCAGTGTGTCTATTCTAAAATGATCTGGTTTTTAACACAGAGTTCTTTACAGAAGACTGGAAACTGAAAGGAGTAAGTTTGGGGAGAAAAAAACAGATACAGGGAAAAATGTTTTTGTGCAACATTATATAATAATTGATCACAAATAAACTTAATTTATTATGTGGATCCTCCAAATGCAGTTTAATATCAAACCAGTCTCAAGATTTTCTAAGTCATCTAGATCTAGGTGTTGTGAGTAGAAATAAAGTGTCTTTCCAGATCCCTCAATAGTATCCGTATTTTCTATTGTAATGATAATAGTCCTTTCGGGTTGGCTGCTACAGATGACTGGAATACTTCTGAACTTCTGGTTCAATTTCAAATATTTGTTGAGCACTTACCATATATCCTACACTGTGATATATATTTATCTTTAAGGGACCAGTCCTTACTATTATTTCTTTTTTCCATACCAGTTCTTACTATTGCTAGGATTCCTGCTGCTTCTATATTGCTCTTGCCATATTACATTGTTTACCTTACTCAATGCTCATGTATAAAAAACTTTATGTTGGATGTAATTTCCCTCAATCTCCTATCTTTTTTGTTTGTTCCACAAGCACTCACAGGGCAAAACATTTTCTCTTTGGTACATCTGCCCCTCGATATTAGTCTTAATCTTCTTGATCCTCTACAAACATGGGCATGGCCATATCTGTACATGGTTCATGATGCTATTGCTTATGGATCCTTTCTAGTCTTGCTAACAACTCTGACTACCTCAGCTCAACTTGCTACTTACAAACAGTCTAGCTCAAACTACTCATTATCTGTCCCACAGCCTGCTCTGACAGCATCCCTATCTCAAACATCAAAGGCTTACTAAAATTACAGATAGGCCTCAGAGCCCTTTTTAAATCCTTTAGCTTCCTCTTTAATTTGTACTTATCTCCCTCAATACATAAATTGCATACATATCTACCAAGGTTCTAATTTTCTTTTCCCATTCCCAGATAATCAACACTGATTATCAGCTTTTAATAATTGATGAAAGTAACTTTCCTAAAGGAAGAAATTATAAACACCTCCTACATGTATTATTCATCATTTATAGTTCTGTGTGAGCCTCCAGAAAGAAATATATTGAGTCATACATAAAGGAGGAAAAAAAAAAAACTACTAGTGCTACATCAACCTTGAGGCTGTTAAAACAACTATCACAATAAATAAATGTCATTGTCTTCCTTACCTACTGACTAAAAGTTTCTGGCAGGACTGAGGAAGGTGCTTATAGTTTATATTTAGATATCCCACTATTGTTCAAGGTACATTCTTTATTCTAAGCAAAACACCATACAAGTAAGTTGATCAAAACTGAATATTTTCTTGACAAATACATGCAGCCCACCATTTGCAAATATAAGTAATTTCCAAAAGTTTGCTTATAACCTGCTCATTTGGAACTTCATTTCCCCTAGAGAACTAATATTTTAAGTTTGTCACTTTTTCATAAAAATCAATTTCACCAAACGTGACTAAAACAAATACTAATAGCATTGATTCTACTCCACAAAGCCCTCACTCATGTACTTTTCCATGGCAGCATATATTTAGGTTAAGATTTGGGTGACAGAAATACACCTTTCCCTACTAAAATACTGGTGTCAGTTAACGTCAGGAAAGACAAGATAGCAAGCAAGTAGTTGCAGACTCCACAACATATGACCTTTCAGCATATGCAGGACAGACAAGAACCCTATAGATCAAGCATTCTCCCCCAAGAGTTATAAATTAAGCAACAAATCTTTGGAGTCAAAAGGCTTTCCTAATATTGTCAAGACTCAAGAAAAGATGGATCACACATCCATGTGTGTAAGGAAAAACTAGAAAGGCTTGTCTAATTGTCATTTCAAGTAAGTATTTTTAAAAAATATTCATAAAATCAAACTAAGGTTCCTAATCAACTTTAAAAACAGTAGGTACATTGATAGGTAGATGACAGATTTTAAAAAAATTAACTCTAAGACAACTTACTAACTGTACTGCCATTTTATCTTTATGCTTCTAGGTCTTACTTAATTTTCAAAGCCCAACTCAACTGCTAGCTCCCATCAAATTGTAAAGAACTGTATCAGTTTTCCTTGGCATATAGTAGACACTTAGTAAATATGTGATTAACTATTTAATGAATTAATCTCCTCCATAAAAATCCCCTCTAATCTCTAATAATTGCTTATTCCTCTAAATTTCAATAGCTTTGTCTATACCTTCTTCTGTTTGGGGTTTTGTTTTTATTTTCACTTCCTATGTAATAATCTATATTAGTTATTTATGTGCATGGCCTATGACCCTCGTATCCAATATTTTTGTAGACAAGGTTTTTATATGATTAATTTTCACACACAATCACACTATCAATAAATATTTGTGAAAAGAAGGAGCATGTGGGAAACCCAAGCAATTCAAGTTCTGTTTTGTTTTTAAAAACTGTGCATAACGGAAACATGTAAACATTTTGCACCCATGTAGCACTCCTTTCAGAGCACAGACAGATCACAGTTACAATGGGAAGTTTTAAAAATAAATTTCTAGGGGCGCCTGGGTGGCTCAGTTGGTTGAGCGACTGCTTTCGGCTTGGGTCATGGTCCCGGAGACCGGGGATCGAGCCCCACGAAGGGCTCCCTGCTCGGCGGGAAGCCTGCTTCTCCCTCTCTCACTACCTCTGCTTTGTGTTCCCTCTCTCGCTGTGTTTCTCTCTGTCAAATAAATAAAACCTTTAAAAAAAAAATTTCTACTTCCTAAGGACAAATCAGTTCTAAAGTAGTAATTTAACTTTCCAGAGATGCTTTGGTAAAAACAGGTTATCAAGATTTCTCTAAGAACAATAGAGTTTATATGTGAGCTTTTATTTTGCAATTAAAAAAATGACACCTTTGGGAATGATAATAAATCTCTAGCAGTTTTCAGAAGACTTGAAAAAAGAATAAAATAAGAATTTTTCTCAGCCAGTCCATGTATGACACTGAGCTTACTGCTTACTTGTTATAGCTAGCATTAAATACAAAATCAGAAAGATGCAGGAGGCAATTACTCAGTGTTAGGCCCCCAACTCACACAGAAGCTAGACCGTCACTGTAGCAACCATAACAGACATGACACATAAAACCAGCAACAAAGTTGCAGTATGAAGCCACAATTCTATTTGTTCTTTGATAATGTAAAAACAGCAAGGATGTTTCATCCAGATAAAAATGGAAGAGCAATGCTATGAATGCCAGGCCGTCCAGAGTTGCAGCACTACCCTGTCATATTGTGCACTAGTTACTGTCAGCTCCTCACTTGCACATACACACACACTGCCAACTGATGAGTACAAAATTTGCAATATGAAGAATCAAGTTCGTGGCCAGAAAAACAATATCATTAAAATAAAATACTGTGTGGTGCACACATCTTCTGGTGCAGAAGCTTCATTTGACTTATTCCCCATCCAGGCCACTCAGAAGCTGATGGCTTAACTTGTGGATTATCCCTCATTTTCTTTGGTACTTGTGGCAGAAACCAAAAAAAGGGAAGGAGCGATGGTGAGTCAAGAAAAGAACTCCAGATAGGTTCTTTGCAGCAAATTTGTTAAATATTGTTGAGAGAGGAAATTGAAACTTTGTAATTACATTAATGTTTTTGATTACCAGTGAATTTCATTTTTTTTTCTGGCTCTGAACTCAATTATCAGAGATAATTCAGATCTATCTTTATGGCATTAAGAAAAATGCTTCTCATCATACAGTGTCGATTTGGAGGAAGAAAACTGAGGAAACTGTAAGTCAGGCAATCTGTCCTTCCACTCCCACCTCTGGTCCAGCCCCACCACCTGTATTCTTTGAAGGCTGCAGGGAGCTTCTTCTGTACACAAAGTGAGAAACAGACCAGGGCAAGTATCACCTGCTCACCTCAGCATTGTCAGTTACCATAGCAGCAAAGCACTTCAGGGATACTGACGTCGTGTGTTTGGAGCTGGAATATTAACCTAAAGAACCTAATGCTGTTTCTCTCAGATTAAAAAAAATAAGTAAATAAAAAGCTTGCCAATAAATACATAACTACAGTGCTTTAAAGTGAAAGTTTCTAGATCATTTGCTTTGAAAATGGTTGACAGAAAAACTTATGTACTTACAACACCCCTACTAAGAGATCTATAAGCATTCAGTTAAGGAAAATCTGAAAGTTTCAAAAGAGCAACTTTATGACTATAATCCCTGTCTTGCTGAGAAATCCTACAATGCTTTCATCAAGGATATCATGTTTTCTCAGATGTTCTATGAACCATCCCATTCTGATAATTTTCTGTGGCTGAGTAGTCCTTTGCATTTATTCAAGGATATCCCCATAACACCCAACCTAGATGGCTAAAACAGATTAACTTCTTGGGCGCTTGGGTGGCTCAGTGGCTTAGGCCTCTGCCTTTGGCTCAGGACATGATCTCAGGGTCCTGGGATCGAGGAACCCCACATCGGGCTCTCTGCGTGGCAGGGAGGCTGCTTCCTCCTCTTTCTCTGCCTGCCTCTCTGCCTACCTGTGATCTCTCTCTCTGTCAAATAAATAAATAAAATCTTTAAAAAAAAAAAAAACACAAAACAAAACAGATTAACTTCTCATGAACACAGTATGTAGCAAGTTCCATTTCCCCCTAAAATTTTTTCTAGGGAGATTATACCTAAGTCTAGAAATTACTATGAGCATCCCCAAGGTTAAACAGCATTTGTAGAACAAATCAGTTTTTCCTAAAAAGAATACAGTAGATTTTTATTTCTCTGGCATATTGTTAAAAAATCTCCCTGGCTGATGGCATTATCCTGAAAGTCATTTATGATGTCAATATTATTCACTTCGAGATTTTGGGGGTTTCCTTAATCATTAATAAATTATTTTAAAGGATATTTTATTCTAGCACTTTAAAAATTAAGGAGGATCATATGGTTTATAACATAACAATTGTCTAGCCAAAGCATTTCATTTCCAACCATGCTAGATAATACAATTTACTGAAATTGATTATAATTACCTCTCTAGGTTAGTCATTGGTGAGCTGATTAATAGCTAAATTCAAAATAATTATGATTCATATTTGTTCAAAAAATTATGAAATGTCTTTTATATGTCTGCTCTAATGTAGTAAGCAGCTAACTTTTACATACTGGACATTATGCTAGGACTTCTACTTGATAATGTGAAATTCTGTGGGAGATACATTTTTCCTTTCCTCTGTTTTTCCTTCTTATCTTCCTTTTTACCTCCCACTTTCACTCTTATCCTCTCTTTATTCTGGTTTTCACTCACATGTTCAAGTTAGGAAATTAGGTGAAAAACATATTTGCCCAAAAAAAATTGCCAAGCCTTCATAAATCTTAAGGATGCAAAAAAATGAATGAAATATGTTCTTAAATTTGGAGGTATCTATGCCCTGATCCCCTTAACCTGTAATATGTTACTTAACATGCCAAAGGACTTGGCAAATAAGATTAAGGTTACAAACCTTGAGATGAGGATTTAATCCTGGATTATCTGGGTGGACCCAATCTAATCACATGAATCTTCAAAAGCAAAGGCATCTTGGCTACAGTTTGAGAGGAAGAAGATGACCAATCTGAGAAATGGCAATAAAAAGGACTCATCATTCTCCTGCTAGTTCTGAGATGCAGGGGACTTTAGGAACAAGGACAGTCGTAATCTTACAACCACATGGAAATCATTCTGTCAACACCTGAATGAGCAAGAAAATAGGTTCTCCCCTAGAGCCTTCAGAAATATGTTACACCTTGATTTCAGCTCAGGGAGAACAGCACTGGACCTCTGATCTATAAAACAACTCTAAAATAATAACTTACAGTTTTTTTTTAAGTCACTAACTTTGTATTAATTTGTTATGATAGCAATAGAATACCAATACAAAAGGGTTATAATCTAGTGGAAAAAGAAAAGTATGCCTTAGGAATGGAATAAGCAAAGTACTATAGGTATTCCCTAAAACTGCATTAACAAAGTACCACAGAGTGGTGGCTTATACAGTACATATTTTTTTTTCTCACAGTTATAAGGACACCAGTATAGGGTGTATTACGGTCCACCATATGATCTTACTTTACCTTAATTACCTCTGTAAAGGCCCTACCTCCATATACAGTCATATTGTAAGAGTTAAAATTTTAACATATAAATTTTGGAGGGACACAATTCAGCTCACAACAGTGGGATTACTGAGCAAACATTAACTTGGAATAACTTTCATAAAGGAGATTATATACCTGATCAGTCTACTTTTCAGATAAAACAAAAAAGAGCATTAAACTTGGATGGATTACCATATGCAAAGGCATTCATTCTTCAGAACTACAACTCTGTCTTCAATACAAACATTTGATCAAAAAGTACTAGAACAATATATATTTCAAAGTCAAATTCCCTCTACCTGCTCTCTACCATCTGACCTTAAAGATTAAACCATTATTAACATAATCTCATGTATTCTTCCACACAATTTTAATTCGCATGCAAACATGTATGTTTACCAAAAAAAAAGGATATTGCTGGAAAACTTAATTTTTACAATTGGAAAATACATGTTAGACACATATATCTAAGTACAATGACTATATAGTATTCCATTTTAGGAATATGCCATAATTTATTCAGTCCCATATTTTTTTGCTCCCACAAATAAGGCTATAATAAACATTTCCTTATACCCCTAGCTTTATCTATAGTTTATTAAACAAACTGAAGAGTTGCAAAAGAAAGACTGTGTTTGTTGTTGTTGTTTTACCACTCCCTTTAAAATGGATCTAAAAGTATGGTCCCTCACCTATCAGCATTAATATCAGTATCATCTGGAAATTTGGAAATGCAACTTCTTAAGTCCCAGAGATCCTCTCAGACCTATCAAAACAGAAACTCTGGAAATGAAACCTGTGATCTGTTTTTGTTTTTAAGATTTTATTTATTTATTTGACAGAGAAAGAGCAAGAGAGGGAATATAAGCAGAAAGAGTGAGACAGGGAGAAGCACACTTCCCGCTGAGCAAGGAGCCCGATGTGGGGCTCAATCCCAGGACCTTGGGATCATGTCCTGAGCCGAAGGCAGATGCTTAATGACTGAAGCCACCCAAGCTTTCTGACATGGCCTGTTTTAACAGGCCCTCCAAGTGCTTTTGATGCATAGCCCTCCATTCCTCTCCTTAAGGATACCTCAGGTAGATCCCTTCCTCATATCATATTCCATTTCACTACTGTTTTCAGGCATTAAAACATCTCATAGATTTTAAATAGAAAATTTGATTTTACAATCAATTTAAGACCTAATCCATGACTTAGTGCAGAAGAGGGGATCATCTATTCCTTCATTTTTTTTCTTTTTCAATTCCAAATGACTAACCTATTTTTAAATTTCTTTTTTCTTTTCTGAAATCCTAAAACCGGGGAGAAGAGTTGGGGAAAAGGAGAAGCCATCTCCTAAACGATCAGTGCTACTGTAATCCACCATCAGGACCCTCAGCAAGGCAGTTATGCAAATGTGCATCTTCTGAAAGACCCCAACAGGCATCTCTAGTTTGCACGCCAGGGTTGGGTGGTGCACTCTCTGGATGAACCTCTGTGGCTGTCCACTCCATCAGACCCATCTCTCTCTCTTTTTTTTAATTTTATTTATTTATTTGACAGAGAGAGAGATCACAAGTAGGCAGAGAGGAAGGCAGAGAGAGAGGACGAAGCAGGCTCCCTGCTGAGCAGAGAGCCCGACACAGGCCTCAATCCCAGGACCCTGAGATCAGGGCCTGAGCCAAAGGCAGATGCTTTAGCTCACTGAGCCACCCAGGCGCCTGGCATCGGACCCATCTCTTGCCTCTCCAGCCCCTGCCATTCACAGCCTACTGTTCAGGTAGCCATACTGGATAGTGCAGGTCTCATTCAACACTTCCAACACTGAAAATAATGAGAAAGGATGGTAAGTTTTCCCTACCATTAGCCAACTTCCAGATTTGAGAATTTTCCAGGCATAAAGGACAGAATGGTTTCTATATTCATGATATTTCACCAACAGCCTTGGGCCCAAACACCACAAATTTTCAATTATTAGCCCCCCCACACCACATTTTTTTTTCTCTAAGAATTAGGATGGATCTACAAATGTCTGCAACTCAGCAAGCACCCTTGCTGGGAAATGTGACCTCAGTCTCTTCTAATTTGAATGTCATTCTGACCACTACAAACAGATCTTGTCACACCCTCTTACCTTGGATGGAAAGGAAAACTTGTCTACAGCAAAGGTCAGAGGACCAATTTAAGTTTTCAAGCTCTGTTGATGAGTGTGTATATGAGGGTGGGGGCAGTTTGCCTTGAAGTAGTTATTATCTATTATCTTCAAATTTGGAGCTTTATGAACTTCTGAAACACTAGAAAAAATTCCTTTGCATAGCCTATACTATTTCCTTAGTAATGTATCTGAAGGAAACATTCATGAATATGGACTTGCTGGGCCACAGGGAGTATATACTTCTTGCTTTTATCATTTGGCAGGCATTGTTGGCTGCTTACCACAAAGCCATACTCAAACTACTTCTCCTTTTTCATCTCTCACTAAAATGGCTGGAATCTAAATTTTGCTTTCCAAATCTCCTCTGATTCTAGGAAGGGCCTTAAGACTCTATTTGGCCCTTGAAACATGAGCAAAAGTTTCTGGAGAACACCTGAAAATCCCTTTATTTTCTCAATGCTGGCATAGCCCTTCTCTTTCACCTTTCCTCCGCTTTGGCTCCAGAAAAGGTATCTAAATCACTGACAGTTATTTGGGGACCATGAGGCAACAGGTATAAGGAGCAGGCTAAGAGAATCACAGAAGAACTGACACTGATATCATTAACTGCTGGCCCAGAAATTAACTTCATATTTCTTGATATGTAAGGGAAAATAAACCTTATTTGAGCAAGCCAACCTAAATTCAATTTTCCGTTACCTTCAGCCAAATCATTCCTAAGTGATCTCTCCATTGCCAGGAACCTCTTGTGTCATACTAGTTTGCTTATTTTTATATGAACAGTTTGAAGTGAATTTTCACCTACTATACCCCTGTCAACACTAGTTATTAGAGTTTTAGTCTCTACTGGCCAGAGAGATGAAAAGTGGTATCTCATATTCCTTTAATCTCCAAGGACAGAGATTTAATTTGTTTATTTTTTTTAAAGATTTTATTTATTTATTTGACAGAGAGAGAGAGAGATCACAAATAGGCAGAGAGGCAGGCAGAGAGAGAGGAGAAAACAGGCTTCCTGCTGAGCAGAGAGCCCAACGCAGGCCTCGATCCCAGGACCCTGAGATCATGACCTAAGCCGAAGGCAGAGGCCTCAACCCACTGAGCCACCCAGGCACCCTGTTTATTTTTTTAGTTAACTCACTTACCTATAGAAAAATACTCCCGTCTACACACTGCCTCTTAAACCTGTCAACCCCTGCCAGGATATATCACACAGAAGTCAAAAAAAATTTTTTGAAACACTTTAAATTATACTAATGTAAATTTATAAGCTGCAAGAATAATAATATTTATAACCTAATGATATACAATCACTCTATTATATATTCTATGTAATAGATACAATATATATAAAAGTACCAAAACAGCCCATTTTAACACAAATATTGAGTATATGACTTACCTTAGACAATGGGGGAAAATGGGACTTAAAGTCAATGAATAAACCACCTATAAAAGTCCTCAAAATTTCTAAGGAATTTAGGATTCCATATACCTTAAAGATTTACCTTCTCTTCCTCCTGCTCAAATGAGAAAAACTCATAGGTTGGTATTACTCGGCACACCAAGCTATCATTACCAAGAATTTAAGCTCCTCTGGGCTAAAAGTGCATATTTTCTTGTTGCAAAGCAATTTTTTAAAATCTAATTGGATCAGAAGAAAAAGTCTATTTTGAGTATCTTTTATCTTTTGTTATAGTTATATATGAACTAAAAATATATTCAAAAAGATTACAATTTATTTTCATGCCATTAGGTCAGAAATTAAGCTTTTATAAAGTTAGTTATTATATCTATTCAATTTACCCATTTTCAAAGAGTCAGCATTCATGTCAAATATATTTTCTAGTCTACCCTATAAATATACACAATTAATTCTCTAGTGGTATTACTGTTTCCTTGGAATTTTACATTATCTCATACTAACAACATATTGCGCAAATTTGAGATGTTTGGAATATGATAATTTTGTACATGTGATAAGATTTTCCTAGTAATGTTATAATTACCACAATCAGAGCCTCATCCCAGTTGATTGTGAAGAGCATGCGGTCAGCAACAACTGTGTCAAAACTTCCTGCCGCAGCAACAAATATGGAACCTAGACCATAAGTGGCAGTTCCTCTGCAAGGTCTCTGTGAGGAAGTCACCCATTCATATGAGCACCTCCTGCATGAGCCTCTGTTTCTTCAGAGCTTCCCTCATCTCTTGTCCCCCAGATCATTGGTACCTTGAGCAATGACAGTCCTGGTAGGTACCTCAGATTACTAAATGCTGCATGTTCTCTTTCCTTCTCCCTCTGAGTCCTTTTTAGTTCATTCAGGGACAAGACACACCACCATTCTCTCCCACATTGTTTTCAAAATAGATGTATCTGAATGGGGCTCTTTCCAATCCCATGCTTCCAAAATGTCCACGGTGTACACCACAAGCTGGGTCTCCAAAGCTCTCCACCATTTAAAAACTCCCCTGAGGTTGTTATGGTTGCCAGAAAGTGGTCTAAATTTGAAACATCGCTACTTAAACTGACTGCTCGATTTTTAGCCCCTTCACTGGGATTACTGATTTTGCCCTATTTTGTCCTATGTTGTATGAATTCCCAAACCCCTCTCCACCTTAATTAGTAAAGCAGAAGGATATAGTAGCAGAGAGCACTGGGGTTCAAATTTCCAACTTGGATATTCACTCTCTGTGTGACAATGGGGAAACTGCTTAAACAACTAGTAACTCTTTCCTCATCTATAAAATGAGGATAATAACAGCATCTCCTTCATAGAGATCTCTGCAAGAGGGTAAGGGGATGGGATAATTGGGTGACGGGCATTACAGAGGACACGTGATGTGATGAGCACTGGGTATTATATGCAACTGATAAATTACTGAACACTACGTCTGAAACCAGTGATGTACTATATGTTGGCTAACTGAATTTAAATTTTAAAAAAAGAGTAAATGAGTTGATACCTACAAAGTGCACAGAAAATATCTGGTGTGCAGAAAGTGCTCTATAATGTTTATTAATGATCTAATATAGTATGAAGCCAATTATAAAATCCCCCAAATGTTAAAAGCATGAAAATGGGGGTTCCTGGGTGGCTCAGTTGGTTAAGTGACTGCCTTCAGCTCAGGTCATGATCCTGGAGACCCAGGATCGAGTCCCACATCGGGCTCCCTTCTCCACAGGAAGCCTGCTTCTCCCTCTCTCACTCCCCCTGCTTGTGTTCCCTCTCTGGCTGTGTTTCTCTCTGTCAAATAAATAAAATCTTAAAAAAAAAAAAAAGCATGAAAATGATTAAAGGATGCTATGAAGCTAACTGAAGAAGAAGGAATAGAGAAGAGATTGTGATCTCCTATTAAACCTGAAGAGAAATAAAGAAACAGGCACCTGAGGAAAAGGATTTTTCCGAGAAAGAATAAAGAAAAAGAATTTTCAAACACCTTAAATCCGATAAACCAAATAGGAAAAGAAAGGAGAATGGTGAACAAAAGTGAGGTCTGAACACCACGTTTTGATGAAGTATATGGAACCTCTTTGGCCGACTGCAAGCCATGGTATAGGATTTAAACTCTCTTTATGAAAAGGCATTGGCAGTTCAACACTGAGGTCAAGTAAACTTATAATGTACAGGAAGCTTTTAGGAAAAGCTTATTCTTGCTAAAAGCATATGATTGATATAACCAGCTAAAACTGGTTATCACTATTATTCTCCTTTTTAAAATAGATCCTTATTGTGTTAATAGAATATTCAAAATTCAGAGTAAATTCAGTTTTAGCTCAATTTCCTGCCCTTTGGATGTGTGAGAGAAACAATCCTTTCCTAGCCTATCTCCCCTGCAGAAGCCAAACTCCCTCCTCATCCTCATCCTCGGCATGTTTCGGAATTTGGCTCTTGCCTCCCTCTTTAAATCTATGTCCTACCACTTTATTCACTTCTCTTTACTCACCCTATTAACTGGAAAGACAATATCATTCACAGTCCAAACTAAAACAATTCTAAGAGTGAACACAGGTCTCTAAAATAATGAAACTAATAAATAAATATTAATTTCTTACAGAAAGTTTGGTTTTATTATATTGGTGGGTACATAAAATTATTCTATTTAAAACCTTTCAAAATTAAAATTCAAGTTAGGAAGTAGGTATAACATATGCAAGTACACAGTAAAGAGGGAAAGAACTTTATCTTGATTATCAGAATATTAAAAAATGACAAGCAGCATAAATATTACTGGTATATATGCAAATTATTTTAATCAGCTTCTTAGTTTATCTGTCCCCAAACCATACCACTGCTATTTCTCTAAAGAATATATCTTTAATTCTCTTATTATTTATATTTTTATAAAATTGTCTGCAATCTTCTTCAAAACCAAGTAGAACACTAATAAATTTAAAACTGTTAGTATCTTTAGTAGAATATTTTCTGTAATCACAATGCTTTTCCTGAAGAAAATATACTTTCTACAGAACTGGGGTAACTGATTAGCTCAAAGCCAATTCTACTAAATATAGGATATTCTCAATTCTCATCTTTTGTTATTTTAACAAGTAAATATCCCATTGTAAATATTTTTGTAAGTATATTATTCTTACCTACCATCATATTATTACATGAGCATTCATCAAGTATGTCACCTCTACAAGTGTTTTAGATGATCTGCCAAATTTAGATCTTAACAAAATCACAGGCCTTCTTCATATCATTCCACTTGATTCAACAGAAAAACTGGGTCTCAATTTGAGGTTCAAAGCCTTAAACACTCAGGGAAATTCCAGATAGCTTTCTTCTGCCCTTAAGACTTTTCATACCATGCTTTAAAAGACATGTAATCTAAGTAGCTCCTACCTGCCCTGGTTCAAAGATTGCAGAAAAGCTAGACAATATTATTAAGAAATTCGTGAGGTTTAGAATATGATGGTTTAAAACAGAGTAGCCCTAGACAGAATAATGGCCTTTTGAGGTTGCAGGTAGGCTACTTTAGGAGGAAAACTGTTGTACTTCCATCCCCATGGATTTTTATGAAAACTTTAACATTAATAAGAACTGAAAAACCAATGAAGAAGTCACGAAAGTAACTGATTTAGCTGTTACCCCCCAATCTAGTTCTGCAAGCTCTTTAGAATACAGATAGAATCTGTTCTCTTGGTTTAATTTAGGCACTTTTGGATTTAGGCTTGAAAGTCTGTGAATTCTGATTATAGTTATCCTCCCTATATTTGTCTGAATGGCATGGTTCAAATGTGCATCTCCAGGATCTTAAATGTTGTTATGTAGCCAGTGTCCTATCAAGTGATTCAAAAAATTGTCATCTTACAAAGAAAGAAAAAAAAGAAAAAAAGAAAACCTGACATATGTAGTGGTTGAAATGACTGGCCACTAGCAACCTGCTATGTAATCATGACTCTCCGAAAGGTGGTAACAGATCCTGATTGATTGTCTCCCCATATGATGATGATCTACTTATGCCCCAGCTTGGGCTGAAGAATAACAAATAAAAGTGGGGAACTGAGGCCATCTATGTCACTATGACTGAGATAAGACTCTAGATCACCTATGTCAACATGACTTAGTTGTTTGTTTCAAGAAATTGTGTTGAAGAAAAATAAGGCTATAAACCTATAAATAACTTCAGTGTTCATTTCTGGAAATTCCCATAGTTCAATTTATTAGTGGAAAGAGACTGCTCATCTGAGAAATCACTTGTTTAGCAAACTTATTTATTAAGACTTTGCATCATGACTCTTATTTCTCTATGTCCAATTCTAAACTATTATATCATTAACCTTGTTTAAACCCAATTAGCTCCCCATCTTTAAAGACCTTAAACAACTTCAGTTTGTACAAAAAAGACTTGTAACTATTACACTTCTGACCTCTCCTTTCTGCAACACTGCTAAGACTGTTAAAGTGGTATACTTCTTCACCAGAGAAAGTTCTAAAAATTATCTTTTATTCATATAATAATATTTTATATAGCGATAAAAGTATAATATACTAATATATACTAATAATGTACTACAATAATGTACTATAATATACTAATAATGTTTATCTAATATTTATTTACAGATGGTCTGCTGATGTTTTGTAGAACTCAATATATCTTATCACATTTCCTTAGCCACCAGTCTCCCATTCCCCAGTGTCATTGCTCTCCTTTATCCTAAACCTCCAATACAGCCTCCCCTCTCCTCTCTCTTCTGAGGATTCCTGCCTGTTTTATTTTTTAAAAAAATACAGTGGGGTGCCGGGCTCAGGTCATGATCCCAGGCTCTTGGGATCAAGCCCCACATCGGGCTGCCTGCTCAACAAGAAGTCTGCTTCTGCCTCTCCCACTCTCCTTGCTTTCCGTCTCTCGCTGGGTCTCCGTCAAAAAATAAATAAATAAATAAAATATTTAAATAAATACAAAAGAAATAAAACTTCCATAGGCTTCCACCACCAAATCTATCAGCCTATCAGAATCCGCACCAGCCTACCTGAACCCCAGTATTCACTTTTTTTGGCTTTCTGTTATTAGAGCCGACAACCTTCATGCTTTTATCCAGCCAATCCCTCCACAGGCGCCAGAGCTCATCTTACATCATGGGACCAAGAACATCTCCCCTACAATTGCTAGTTAAGTGATGGAGCCAAGATTTTAACTCAGAGTGAAATTCAAAGACCAGAGGCTTTCCATGATCTCACATTCTACTCTCTGACCACATTCCCTTACAACTCTCTTGTACAGTGTCCTGCAGTTTTACTGGCCTTCAAGTTGGTCCTCAAATGCACGAGCAAGCTCATGCCTTAAGAATTTACACTTGTTCTTGCCTCAGCCTGGAATCTTCTTCCTTAAAATACTGCAGAGTTTGCTGTCTCCCATTTTTAAGTTCTCTGCTCAAATGTTACCTTATCATGGAAACTCTCTCTGGCTATACAGTAAAACTGGCACTTCCCCACTGTTAGTCTTTATATACTAAACATGCTTTATTTTTACTCATAGTATTAATCACTGCTGGATATATTATACAACTCTCTGTCTACTTAATTATTATCTTTCTTCCTCCATGAGAACATGGCTCCACATGAGCAAGGATTTTGTCTTTTACACTTCTGTATCCTCTATATCTAGAACTGTGCTTGGCACATCAAATGAATAAACATAAATAGATGAATGCTGCCCCTTAGCCATATTTCCCATGATAACTTTCATTTCTGTTATGTACTCTTTATGAACAATATTTCTGATAGCTCATTTCAAAAGTAACAGGTAGAAATTTGTTACTGTTACAATAATTGTCCCCTTTTGTTTCATACTAGTTCCTGTAACTTTTTCCATAAACACTTCAATCTGTTAAAAACATACATTATAATAAAGAGTATATTTATTAAACCTTGAATAAACAGGGCTTTTTCACCTGACTAAATATCATTACTCACAGAAATGGCAATGGTGAGAGTAATGGCATTTGAGCCAGTTCTCTGAGCCCAAGTTCCCAAGGGGAAATGTGAACAGGGCCACATAATGCCTACCCATCTAGTGAGTTGCACTATGGAGGAGAAACCCTGAGATTGGGAACCTTAGGTCTTTTATAAGGGACAGTACATCAGCCTGACTTGTCCAGAGGGAGACATTACTATACTGAACAATAAACAGATTTGCCCTGTGCTCCAGAAGATAGCAACTCCATCTTCTAAGCTGTTCACTACACACACATCTCTGAAAAGGTAATCTGGAAAAAGCAGCAATGCATTTGCTCACAAAATATACAGAAATGGGAGAGACCCTTGGAGAATAGTCTCTCCACAAGCACAATTTAACATTAATTCCAAACACATGTAGCAATAAAGTTTCTGATGCCCCTTGAGAGTTCTTAATGAAGTTCTTTCCCCCCACCCCCAACATTCCTCCACGATACCTTTTACCCTTCTTCTATTTAGTAATCACATTATAAATTGTCTAATCTGGGAAACTGCCATGATCCCTTGAGGTTGAAAAAAGCAGACCTTGCCTCCACAGAATTCTGAACACCCACTACCTACCACAATACACATCACTCTGTATTTTAGTGGCCCTATTAATTGTCTTTTTCCCTCTAAGCCATAAGCTTCTGAGGGCAGGAGCTATGATTTATTAATCAATGTGTTCCTGGAAACTTAAAACAGGATTTGACCCACTGTTAATTCTCACTTAATATTTGATCTAAGAGTATGGGGTAGTTAAGAGATTTTTAGAATATCACAACTTTAAACTCTTTATTAATGTTAGAAATTAGGCAAAATATTTCCTGAGATGCATCCTCATGAACAGTTGATATTTCAGTTAACTCAGAAAAAAACAGATAAAAATTCCAACTGAAAAGGATTAAAGTTAATGTCACTAAAATTACTTTGTCAGGTCAGCTTAAGAAAATATGCTTTAGGGTGCCTGGGTGGCTCAGTGGGTTAAAAACTTCTGCTTTCGGCTCAGGTCATGATCTCAGGGTCCTGGGGTCAAGGCCCGCATCAGGCTCTCTGCTCAGCAGGGAGCCTGCTTCCTCCTCTCTCTCTCTGTCTGCCTCTCTGCCTACTTGTGCTCTCTCTGTGTCAAATAAATAAATAGAATCTTTTTTTAAAAAAGACTATATTTAAAAAAAAGAAAAAGAAAAGAAAATATGCTTTAATAGTCTATCACAATGCTCCATTAGTTATCCAAGAATTCTAGATAAGTAGATCCTAGTACAAGGACACTACACCTTTTGACACTAGACAAAATCTGGTGATTATTATCAAATTAAAAATGATCTGTTCTAGAACCAAGACTCTAGGATAGTCTTACATTTTCTGAGAAATAGAAGGTGAAAAAAGATTTTTGTCTTATATGCTCTGATATAGGCAACTGTTCTTTATTTTTTTCTGGTCTCTTTCCTGAAATAGGAATTTCATGAGAACGTCTTCTAGAAATACTATGTAATTAATTGTGTTGTATTAAAGACAAGTACATTACATCCTAAGCACTATTGGAAATAAAATGTTTATAGTAAAAATAATTTCAAAATGTACATATTTTCTCTATTTTTAAAGCTAACTTACCAGACAACAAAGTAACCTGATGAATCTAATATCTCATTATTTCACTTAAGTGTGTTTTTTCCTCCCTCAAAAAACAGAAAATTTTGTTCTCCTTTAAGGATTTATATTGTACTGGGCAAAATCTGCTATAAAATCAGTTAAAATGAAAATCTCCAATTAAAACAATGCATCTTTTAGAAATAATATGTCAGAAATTTCAGAATCCTACTGAGTCTTGCAATTATTCATTCCTCTACTTAATCCCCAGGCATCTTGAATTTCTATACTTTTAAATAATTTCTCTGACTATGCTATATTGAACTAAGGGTGAAATGGTAACAAATTAGCTATGAATTGACATTTTGAATGACAATGCAAAAGCTCAACATTAGTTGGGATTCAGCCATAAGACCACAGGATAGAGAAGTGACATTCTTTCCTTATTAATTAGGTAGTTCTAATATTGCACAGTATGTTAGGAATTTGAATAATTATTTTTGTAAAAAGTACTAATGCAGATGTTAGTTTCCAAATAATATCCCCACCAGTATTGTTTCAATGGTGAGAAATCACTCTAAAATTCCACAGTGCAAAATATTTCATTAAAATAGTCTGCAATATATTTTAGCCCACTTATTTGTATTCTCAGCAAGAAAAGGGAATGTGAAGGTTGAAGGTTATTTAATTATGACAAAAGTGAATATTGAGAAAAATAATATTTTAGACATTCATGTAACTCTCATTTTTCTGGTTAAATACACTTACTTCTACATAATTTTAGCTGAATAAACTTGGTCTTTAACTAAGATTTTTTTAAAGATTTTATTTATTTATTTGACAGAGAGAAACAGCGAGAGAGGGAACACAAGCAGGGGGAGTAAGAGAGGGAGAAGCAGGCCTCCTGCCGGGCAGGGACCCTGATGCAGGGCTCGATTTCAGGACTCTGGGATCATGACCTGAGCCAAAGGCAGACACTTAATGACTGAGCCACCCAGTTGCCCCAAAGCTAACCTTTTGATGTCTTGAGCAGAATACATTATTCTAAGTTTCTGCCTCATAATAGTTTACGTAAAATTATTAATTGAAAGTAGTCATTAGATAACAATGACACTCCGTGCCAGACTCTTCTAACCATTTTATAAACATAACTATATGTAAGCCCCACAAAAATACTAAAAGTAATTATTATCACTCCCATTTCACGTGGTGATAAAACTGAATCCCTCAGAAAGATAGCCATGACTAGGAATGCACAGAAAATGGAACTCTTAACAATGATTCTGTTCCAGGTCTGACTGGCCTCTGAGCTACATAGTACAACCCAAAGGCTGAGTCTCCTCTCCAATTTTTCTTTGGTTGGTATTTTAATTGTATGCCAATAAACTTCTAAAATGGCCACTATGTTGACAGCCTGTCATTCACAGCAGCTTTTGGAGGTCCTAGGATACATTGGGGAGAGGGTCTGAGGCAGCACTGGGGAAATAACATGAGGGGTCAGATTGTGGACACTCCCTCCCATTTAGGGTCACCAGGTTTAGCAAATGAGAATACAGGATACCAGTTTAATTTGGCTTTCAGATAGAATTTGAATTTCAAATATTGTCTGGAACATACTTACATTAAAAATTATCTGTTGTTTATCTCAAATTCAAATTTAACTGGGTGTCCAGCATTTTACCCAGCTACCTACTCCCATTCACCCCACACATTGCTCTGAATAGTAATGGTCGCCCAAA
Source organism: Spilogale gracilis (assembly GCA_004023965.1). Taxonomy (NCBI): domain Eukaryota; kingdom Metazoa; phylum Chordata; class Mammalia; order Carnivora; family Mephitidae; genus Spilogale; species Spilogale gracilis. Next base: position 10,562 of record PITA01022142.1, on the reverse strand, counting down.
TTCCAAATGAGACTTTTGAAAATACATTAGCATTAATTTTTTAAAACCGTAACTGGAGATAGTTGAGGAACCCAAGGCCTATGGAGAAAAATATTGTTAAGAGACAAAAGATCATTAGTAAACTTTTAAGACAAACTCATTTTACTTGTACTAAAACAAAAAAGAAGTACAAAACAACAATAAAAAAATACCAATGAGATATTTAATATCTTAATGTTAATAATAATGAATATCAGGAAGTTGTTTTCAGCCATTTGTTTTGAGATTTCATGACAGAAGCCTGCTATTATAATAGCATTTATAAAAGACAAGAACTGTAAAGATTTCAAGTCTGCTTTTGTGTTTGTGGCTTCAGCAGGTTTCTAAATATTAACTTTTTGAAAGTCAATATACAATGGTTCAATCTATTCAGAAAATATATCCCTATAGTCTACTTTTTCATCCATATAGCTTTATTCACAAAATTTGAGCTAAGTGCCTTTTCTGAAATTCTCTTTATCCTCTTTATAAAGTTGTAACATAATTGTCAATCTCTTCTGTAGGTTTGTCCTTAGAATATGATTACACATATGCTCAAGAAACAAACTTCTTGTACTATTTTTTTAAGTTGATTTCAAAGAAAGGCCTAGCTTCCCTTCATTACAGTCTCCAACTCCACATGTGGCTTCTTCCATAAAGCTGCAAAGCACTGACACTTAATCCAAAATACTTTGTGTCTGTATTTTTTCTGGAAGCTGAATTTCCCCCTTCCACCACCAACATTCTACACACTTCAGCAATGGAAAGTAGATTAAAAACAAATTCTATTCCTACCTACTTACACAATTTTAACTCAATTACCACTCCTCCTCCTAGAAATTCTTGTATCTTTGCCTCTATACTATTTTGTTTGGTTGGATCGTAATTTATTTTTTAAAAAAACTGCAAAACTGGGGCACCTGGGTGGCTCAGTTGGTTAAGCGACTGCCTTCAGCTCGGGTCATGATCCTGGAGACCCGGGATCGAGCCCCACATTGGGCTTTCTGCTCGGCGGGAAGCCTGCTTCTCCCTCTCTCAGTCCCTCTGCTTGTGTTCCTTCCCTAGCTTTGTTTCTGTCTGTCAAATAAATAAATAAAATCTTTAAAAAAAAACTGCAAAACTATATTGACTTCAAAGAACAATAGCTACTTCTGATTCTAGTTCCATGTCCATCTTTGTGCTTTGCCTGTCATAGCTCTGCTCCAAATTGTACTTTGGGCTCATACCTGCTACATATATTTTCTCATTTGGGGACCCAGGTCAAAGGAGCAGCTTCTCTCTGAGGCATATCTTTCTCTTGGCAGAGGGCTCTAGAACAAAAGGCCTGGCAGAAACTTGCCGTGCTTCTATATCTTCTGTTTGGGCATGGAATACACATCTGCTCACATTCCTTTTGCCAATGTAATTCATACAGCTAAGCCTAAAATCAATAAAGTGTGAAAGCATCCTTCTCTAAGACTTGTTATGGCAACAGGCAGGGATAAATAGTCCTCTTGCAAGACAGAGGTGATATCTAGGTACAATGATACAATCTACTACAATTTCTGAGATACCATATTCTTCTGAGTTTGCTCCAATTTCATTGATTCTTCCCTCTTAGTCTCTTTTTGTCAGTTCCTTATATTCTTCCTTTTTAAAGTTGAAGAATTCCTAAGTTATTTGAGCAAGCTTTTCTTCTATATGTATTCTCTCTCTTCCTACTTTATCACTACGATTCCAAAGACATTGAAATATTAACTGTAATTTAATGATATCCAAATGTTCATTTCTTCCATGATGAACTGCTCTCTTAACATCTACAAAACTCTTGATTTTCACACATCATATCCCTTATGTTTCCACATCTCACTGAATAGTTCCAGTTGTACAAGACAAAAGCATAGGATTTACCTTTATAATCTATTTCATTGTTATATCTAATTCATCAGCAATTTCTAAGTTTTATCTTTAATATATATTGGAAGCTACACTAGAAAAAAAAATTAGATACAAGCCCATTTCACAAAGAGTTTTCAATTTAACAACATGGACCAACACATGCATTCTTAGAACTGAAAAATCACATCATACATGCTAAATTTAAGAGAGTATTTTAGTGCTAAGAGTCATACATAAGAAATAAATTAATTCTGGTTTTGAGAGAAAATAAATTAACTATCAGAAAAATATCTCTTAGCTTTTTCTTACAAGATTAGCAGAATTTTATTACCCACTTAGATAATGAGTGTGAGTATGTTGGTAGAGAAGATTTAGGGGAGAGTGATATCAATATAAAGAATGAGAGAAAAGGAAAATTAAGAAACTGGATGACCAGGTGGAAAGCTGATGAGCAATTCTGATGACCTGAACTTGGATACTGAATGTGGAGAATGTGAAAAAGAAATTCCATAAATAGGAGTTTACTTTTTTTGCATAACTAAGTTTTAATGGTGCGAAGAGAGAGAAGACTTTACACCAAGATATAAACCCTTTGGGCGCCTGGGTGGCTCAGTGGGTTAAAGCCTCTGCCTTTGGCTCAGGTCATGATCTCAGGGTCCTGGGATTGAGGCCCGCATTGGGCTCTCTGCTCAGCAAGGAGCCTGCTTCCTCCCATCTCTCTGCCTGCCTCTCTGCCTTATGATCTCTCTTTCTGTGTCAAATAAATAAATAAAATCTTTTTTAAAAAAAAGATACAAACCCTTCAAGATATTTACAAATCTTGCTAGCTTCCTCTACATCTAAATTATGTAGTGTATTTCAGTGTCTCTATTATTAGCTAAATCTACATCAAAAAAGGTGGGAAAATAAAAAAGTCAGAATAAAACAATTAGAAAGAATAACAGTATTCTAGAATTATTTTGTTTCTTGTGTTCATTTTTAGAAATGAATCAAAAATTTCAGAAAATGAAAATATATCACTTAGCTATTACAGTATTTATAGACGTAAACATTCCCTCACTTTCTAAAACTCTTAGCTTTGTATCATCTTGAAGATGAATGAAAGCATTATTGATCAAGCATCTGAATAAAAAAGCTATAAATTCAGAATTCAGATGGTGACTGCCCATCAGCCCAAAGCAAAAGACTATTGGAGGAATCCAAAAATAAAATTTAAGGTAGACAGGCATCCAAGATATGACTTATTCATGCTTTTATATTTTTAGTGTCAGTACTGAAGCTGAAATTGTCACTATTTTATGCCAGATTTATCTTGAATGTATTTTAAACATCCAGAATGAAGTGACAGATTCGATAAGTTATTTCAAGACTTTAATCTATAAAATGCCACGTGAGGTTCCACATATGTCCATAGAAAGATAGTAATATGTTCTGATAACTATATATAACACATTATTCCCTATTGTCTTCTGCCAGTCCACTAAACAGATGCATCCTCGGCCTCAAGGGGCCTTTGTGAGGTGACGTGAGTATGTCTACCCAGACATCCCTATTTGCTGATCCATGCTATACAACTCCTAGTAGGAGACAAGTGGGGCTACTGGAAGGAACACTGCTGAGATAAAAGTAAATATAAATAAATCCTATAGCAGTTCCCCTGATTAAATCACATTTTATTTCTTAGATCTCCACTGCATTTCTGAAACTTTGTTTAAATGCTACCCATTCTGAGGTCAGAGGTTGTATGTTTTTATTTGGGCTTTTGAATATACATGTGCAGAGTCCTTGCTATACATATATCAAGCACTGTGCTAAGTGACATACATGAATTATCTCACTTAATTCAATTCTTCCACACATCTAGTAAGGTTGGTACTATTATTATCCCCATTTTGCTGATAAAGAAGTTGAGATTTAAAGAGCCAAATTTGATCACCTTCTGTGAATCTGATTTGCAGAAGGTGATAAAGCCAAAATGCAGGTGTTCTGGTCAAAATGAAGGTCTCTTCCAGAATAATTCCTAAATCAGAAGAGTCATTGAAGCATATATTGATGCATTTCTTTTTTTTCTAAAGATAAGCATTTTTTTCCCATTAAAGATTTTTTTTCCCCAAGGAAACAGAGAAAAGAGAAAACATGGGAATTCTATCTCCTCAATTGGAGCATAAGGCAATTGATATATTATCTCTTAATGGAAACAAGTCCTCCAAAATCCTCTAAGTCCTCAAAAATAAATGAGTTGTCTTCATACTTTAGAAAGACAATTGGTTCACAATGCAATTTAATAAGTATCATATAGTCACTCCATATTTTATTATTTTGTTTACATATTTAGGCCCTACCACATCCCACAAAGGAACTGAGTTACTCATATAATGTTAATTATGATATCAAACTAGGTCCCTCCTTATATAACCAAGGATTGTATGCTGGGAATACATCTGGGAAACCTGGAATGCTATCTACATCAATCACACATAAATTATTTTAATCATCCTTTGTATTTATCTACATAGGCTGAAGCATCAGAAGTGAGTAGAAACTCGCCAAGTACAGAGGCAAACCATTCCATCAGCTAGGAATTCATTCACATAACTTTTTCTTGTATATTGAGCCAAAAATCTGTCTTCTTAAACCTTCTATTTGTTGATCCTAATTTTATCTATTGGAGCTATTCTTTTTTAACAGCTATATTTTATAATATTTTAATCATCACAAAAAGAAACCTTGTACCCTTTAGCAAATATTCACCATCTCCCCACAATGATTTCCTGAGCCGACAACAAAATATCTATTTTCTGTCTCTACAGATTGCCTATTCTGAACACTTCATAAATATAGAATCATGCAATCTGTGGGGGGTATTTTTGTGACCAGTTTCTTTTCCTAAGCATAATGTTTTCAAGATTTATCCACATTGCAGCATGTATCGATACTTCATTCCTCTTTATTGCCGAATAATATTCTATTTTATGGGTATTATTGCATTTTTGAAACATTTTATATACCCATTAATGAGTTGATGCATTAATATTTAAGTCATTTCTATTTTTTAACCATTTTAATAATACTATTATAAATATTTGCATACAAGATTTTTGTGAGTATAAGCTTTCATTTCTCTTGGGGATACAGTTGACCCTTGAACAATGCAGGGGTTTATGGCACAGACATCTCATGTAGTCAAAAATCTGAATATAACTTTTGACTCCCCTAAAACTTAACTTCAATGTAGCCTACTATTAACCAGAAGACTTACCAATAACATAAAGTCAATTAACACATATTTTCTAGATTACATGTATTATATACTGTATTATTACAATAAAGTAAGCTAGATAAAAGAAAATGTTACTAAGAAAATTGTAACAAAGAAAATACATTTACAGGGGAAACTGGCTAGTTCAGTCAGTTAAGTATCTGCCTTCAGCTCTGGTCATGATCCCAGGAAACTGGCTAGTTCAGTCAGTTAAGTATCTGCCTTCAGCTCTGGTCATGATCCCAGGATCCTGATCTTACAGATTAGTGAAATTTCTAACATTTTTGCTGTTTTCTATATATGTGTACAATGGCCCCATGACCAATACTATTTTGAATATAAGGCAGAGCTATATATTGTGTGTGCCTGTATGTAAAAATTCACCCAATATTTTTATAAATTATGAAACTACACTTCATTTAAATGTTGTTTAAATTTTCATTTAAATGTTGTAAAATTATCTTTTAAGGAATGAAATAGGGCACCTGGGTGGCTTAATCAGTTAAGCTTCAGACTCTTGATTCCAGCTCATGTCCTGATCTCAGGGTGGTAAGATCAAGCCCTGCAATGGGCTCTGCAATGGGCTCCATACTGGGAGCTTGCTTAAGATTCTCTCTCCCCCTCCTTCTGTCCCTCCACACTCTTTTACACTCCCTCAAAAATAATAAAATAAAAAGTAAAGGAATGAAATATATTGTTCATTGAAATATTCAAGTTAAAAATATATCAATACATATCACTTAATTTTATTCACACACACACATATCCAAACACATTCATACACAATATAGTAAAATATACACTAAGTGATATGAAATGAAATGAAATAAAAGTGGCTATATATGAATAAGAACGTTAAATATCACTTTTAGTTTGTTTTCCAAACATAACTCTTTGAGATATATCATGCATTAAAAATTATTAAGGGTTTTGGAAGAGAGGGGGTGGGGGCATGAGTGAGCCTGGTGGTGGGTATTAAGGAGGGCATAAACTCAATGGAGCACTGAGTGTGGTGCATAAACTATGAATCTTGGAACACTGAAAAAATAAAATAAAATTTAAATTAAAAAATTACATAAAATACACACTTTAAAGTATATTCATAAAACAGACACCTAATTTAATCAGGTAAAGAATTAGGACATTGACAACATCCTGGGAAGCCTGGAATTATACCTTCTTCTACCCGATCGTTCTCCCTCCTGCCTGGAGATACCCAATATTCTGACTTTTATAAAAATTAACATTTGCTTTTAACAATGAAGCTAGTTTTTCTTGTTTTTTGACTTTAATTGGAGTAATATTGTACACATTAGTAAATAACTTACTAGTCTTGTTCATCATTATTTATTCATTTGTTTTTACATCTATCTATACATTCAACTGCTGTATTACTTTCTACTCTGTGAGATACCACAATTTTTTTTATCCCTTTTCCTACTGATAAACATTTGTGTTGTTCTCATTTGGGAGTTATTTTTTAAAACCTGATGCTATAAAAGTTCTTATAAGTATCTCATGGTACACACATACGGGAGACTCTTTAGGGAATATATTAGGATAGGAATAACTATTTTGCCTATCTTCAACTTTACTAGATAATATCATACTGTTCCCCAAAAAATATTTATTAGAAAAACCTACACTTATTCTTGCCACACTTTCTTTTTTCAAATTTCACATCCTTCTCTGTTGAGTAAGTAAAGATATCTAGCTATGATTATCTCCTACAAATAAGATAGATCATCTTTTTATTTGTCCACTGACCACATGGATCTCCTGTTTTGTGAAAGCCTGTACAAGTCTTCTACCTTCTTTTTTCTATTGAAACATCTGTTGGTTTTTTTCCTCAGTAATCTATAAGAATCTCTAAATATTTTGGATATGATATTTTATTGCTTACATTTGCTACAACTCCTACTCTGTGACTCTTCATTGTTTTAAATTTTAAAAGAAATTCTCAATTTTAATATAGTTGAATTAACCAGTCTTCCTTTATAGCTAGAAGTTTTCATGTCTTATTTCTTGTCTTAATGAGGAAATCTTTCTATATATCAATACATAAATATACTCTTCTATTGGATATCCTAAAACCTTAACTTTAAACTACCTGCATTTGACTTTTGTGCATGGTATAAGAAACTAGTTGTAACTTCTGTTCATTTTTTTGAAAAATATTCAATTATCTTACTATCAGAAATTAAAAATTTCATCACTTTCTTACCTGATGGCAGTGCCACCTCAATTATATTCCTGGACCTGTTTCTAGACTATGCTCAATTTCATTGTTCTATTTGTCTAAACCTTCTCTAATACACCGTACTCATTACTTTATAGGTTTATATATAAGAAGTCTTAATACCTGTAGGAGCAAGTTTTCGAATAATCATGTATTATTTTTCAAGAATATTGTGGTTGTTCATATTTTCTTTAAAATTTCAGAATCAGCAACAACAACAAATTTATAGTGACCTTAGTGACTAATGCATCAAATCTACAGATCAATTTGGAGATAATTGACATCTTTACAATACTCAGTACTCTAATCCATGATTGTAACATATGTTTGTTTACATATTTAATGACTTTCAAAAGTCATAATTATATCCATAGAGATCCTGCACACTTTTGTTTAACTTGTTCCTAAGTATTTGACATTTTTGTTGCTATGGAGAATGCTATAGTCTAAAACTGCATTTTCTGTTTGTAGCTAATATGGCATTATATACCAATTTATTGTTGGGTATTCATTTTGCATCCAAAATCTTTAATGAACTTTTCTTTTAATTTGCATAATTTACGTATATTATGTTAAACAAAATTATTATTATCAGGTATCTAGGTTCCAGATGCAAGAGAAAGCTTTCAATATCTTGTGGAAAAACTAGTATACTACTGAAAAAAATTGCATGAGCCTTATCAAAAGAACTAGAGTGTTTTCTCCAATTCTATCCTCCAGAAGAGTTTGCAAAAGATAGGAATTATTTCTTGTTTGATTATCTGATAAAAGTCATTAATAAAGCCATCTGGGTCATAGGTTTTCTTTGTTAAACTTTTTTGGTAACTCGATTCATTTCATGTTTATAGAACTATCCCTATTGCCTATTTTACTTTGACTCACTTTCAGAAAGTTATGTTTTCCCAGGAATTTGAATACTTTTTCTCATATTTTCATATGTATTGGCATAAACTAATTATAATACTATCTATCTGTTTATTGTCTGCAGCACCTATAGCTATGTCCCTTTTGCATTCTTTATACATATTATTTAGGTCTCCTCTCTTCTTTTATTGATCTTTTCTATCCGAAACAGCTGACTTTTGGCTTGGTTGATATTTTCTCTTGTATATTTGTTTTTAAATCATTAATCTCTGTTCTTATATGCTTTATTATATATTGTTGTGGCTTATTTTGCTGTACTTCTCTAACTTTAGAGACACATGGTTGATACTAACTTTCAACCTTATTTTCTAAGATAAGCATTTAAGGCTACAAATTTCCAATTCTTGTGTTAGCCTATATCCCCTTAGATTTCCTATTTGGTATTATAATTATTAAATTAAAAATATCTTGCTTAAAAGAAGCAGTTTCAAAAAAGAGTCACTTATGTTAAACCTCACCAAGTTTTAATAACTAACTTAAGTGCAGTTTCAGGATCTCCCAGGAATGGAATTTTAAACTAAGTAGTCTGGAATTTCCTGATACCCTGCATGATAAGATCCCCTGCTTTCTCCCAAGGGAAGGCAACCTGGCCTGAAATAATCCTTTCTCTCCTTTTGCTAATAAAGGCAATTAGATCTTTACATTTACTCAGTTGAATTTTAATTCTTAAACACCTCTAATTTCCATTATGATTTCTTCTTTGAACTGTGAATCACAAAAAACTGGGTTTCCTAATTCGCTATCTTATGGAGGTTTTCATGGTAGATTTTTTTCTTACTGCTTCTTACACTTAAATGTGTTTCAGTGGGAGAACATATTGTGTATCATTTCAGTCCTTTCACATCTTTGGAACTGTCTTTATGGAATACAGTCAATATTCTTAACTTTTCCCTATATAATTTGAAAAGTATATACATTCTTGACTTGAGAAATCTACTCAGTCAAGAATGCTAATTATATTGTTCATACACTTATTTTTTGGTCTCTTTGTTCTATCAACTATTGAGAGATGCCTGCTAAAATCTATCACCATGAACAGAGATTGACTGATTTTGGTAGTTCTAAAAATTCATCCTTTGTATATTTTGAGGCTACACAACTATATACCCCTATATGTTTACTTTTTCTATCTTCCTTGAGAATTGAATTTTTTTATCTCTATGAAGCAACTGCTCTATCTCTAGCAATTCTTTCATACACTAAAGTTAATTTTATCTGATGGTGATGGAGCTGCAAATGTTTTCTCTCTGCTAGTATTTGCATAGCAAACTATTCATGGTTGGAGGATTATTTTGTTCTTGCTATTGTTGTTCTTACTCTCCAAGTGATGAGAATTTTTACAACTGAATTCAAAATCTCACATATGGCAACAATTTCTAAAGAACTTTTTTTTCTCCTGCTAAATTGTAGAGAAACTTTTCTTGTGAGATCCTAGGGATGAGAGTGGGCATGAACAGGTTTAGCTTCTAGTTCACACTTATCCTGAGATTATAGTCGTTGAGGCCTTAGGATTCCTATCCCTCCCCCTTTTTTTAAGATTTTATTTATTTATTTGACAGAAAGAAACCCAGCCAGAGAGGGAACATAAGCAGGGGGAATGAGAGAGGGAGAAGCAGGCTTCCCGCCGAGAAGGGAGCCCGATGCAGGGCTCAATCCCTGTCTCTGGGATCATGACCTAAGCCGAAGGCAGTTGCTGAGCCACCCAGGCGCCCCACCCCCCATTTTTTATGGTATCCCCCAAGCTTTGATTCTACACACAGTTCCTCACAAGGTCATCAGATCTGAAACTCAAGACAGCTTAGTTCTAACAAGACACCCTTGGCACAAAAACAGCTATAACACTCAGCCTATTTATCAAAGTTCTTAGAATTTGAATTTGCCCTTCGACATTTTTGTTATCCCCCTCAAAACTTTATAATCATTCTTTTTTAACTTAACTGGAAAGGTTGTATATTGTGGGAAGCCGGACCTTGGCGAGGCCCACCTGCAAGGCCATTTACGCCCAGCTTCTGATAAGCTGTTTTCGTGCAAGCTCTACTCCCTGGAACAGCTCGTACTGGAATGCCACTGATGGCTAGCAGTATGTTTCACTATGCTATCTCTAATTTTTGTGTTTTACTTACTTGAGCTGCCTGCTAGAGAAACTCCCCTCGCTGCCTGCCCTATAATTACCCCCTTGAACTTGCCAATAAACGAGACTTGATCAGAATCCTGTCTTGTCTCCATCTCTCGTGTCTCTTGTCC
>PITA01022141.1:16981-31160 GCA_004023965.1 Spilogale gracilis | reverse complement strand
GACTCCATCCCGGGTCTCCAGCATCATGACCTGAGCTGAAAGCAGTCGCTTAACCAACTGAGCCACCCAGGCGTCCCTAAACCTTAAAACTCTTTATTGGAAAGTGCAATCCCATGAAGCAAGAGGGAGGCAAAGGAGGAAGCAAGAACCTAACCTAAAAAAAATGTGTTACCTTTTCATTTAAAAATTACCTTCTGGGATCAGGCCCTGAGCCGAAGGCAGTCGCTTAACCAACTGAGCCACCCAGGCGCCCCCATGCTCAACATTTTTAGCTAATACCCTCTCTGTTTTCCTTGCAGGTGGTTCAAGGAGATGAAATTATGTGTTGGATGGATATGTATTGGTAGTTTATAAGAATTTATAATCAGCATTTCACTGAAGGATGTCATTTTGGGGTTTTGCCTTTACTTTTATGCTTAGAAAACTTTTTTCTCTCTCAAGATCAGAAAACCATTGATCTTTCTTTTCTGTTTGTTTGGAGATAGTAGTTTACCCTGAGCAGTGAACAGCAGTTGGGCCCTAGAAAAATCTTACAGCAAAGAGCAGTAGCTGGAATGCAAAAAAAAATGTTTTTTTTTTTAAATTGCCTTTTCTTTCTTTTCTGAAGTTTTTTTTCATTATGAAAAGCATGATTTTCCAATAGTATGTTTCACTTCGTTTCTTTCCTAGAGAGAGTTCTTTGGGCTCAGGAAGAAAAAGGAGCGCTGGACAGGATTCTCAGTGGCAAATTCTACCCCTTCCTCATTATGGTAGCAGCCTCACAGCCCGATCTCTCAAGTCCAGGGGTTGGCATACTTCACCTGTAAAAGGCAGACAGTAAATCTTTGAGAATTTGCCAGTCTGTGGAAACTATTCCATTCTGCTTTGTAGTGTGAAGCGGTCTTAGGCAATGTGTAAACTAGTGAGTGTGTTCCAGTTAGACCTCACAGGCGCTAAGAGCTGTTGAGCCCTAGCCTCTGAGCTGTGGAAGAGGGTGACCTAATAGGTATGATCAATGGACCCTTCAACTTTCGTTACTTTTGTGTTAGTCGGGAATGCCAACCAGTTTGAATCTCACAAGTTTGTTTAGTTTGGGAGTTAGTTAGTCGAGACCGTTGTGTCTGGTGTGGTTTCTGTGGCTGGGCATTAACTGCAGGACCATTTTGTCTTGGAGGTGAAGTGGGGAGCCATCATGAGGTAGGTCAAAGGCCTCGCCTGAGAAGTGGCTGATTGCTTCAGCCCCCAAAAGCCTGTTCATTATCACAGGTTAAAGCTGTTAGACTTCTACGTGAACATGTCTATTCTCCCTGATGTGCCTGTTCTTTGGAAAAACCCCAGCGACATCCCGACAGACTGGAGCAGCCTGCTCCCACCCTTCTTTTAACTATAATACCTTAGCACTGTACAATCATCATCTCAGTTTTCCCAAAAGAATGAAACTGCTTAATTTTGCCTTTTGTATCCATTGTTCATTGCAAATTCTAGGAGTCTGTATTCTGTATTCTTCTATATTTTCGATCAGCTTCAGTCCTCACATTTTTAATACACATATACTTGAGAGGAAGAATCATAGGATATAAAAATGCAAAGTTTTTTTTAAAGCATCAGAATTGGACTCAGATCTATGTCAAATAAATTAAGCTTCAATCTTATCTCATACTTATGGGTTTGGCTATAGGCTAGCAGTATCTGCTTCAGATACCGTCTATGGCTTTAATAAAATCTCTCTCCAAGACGCATGTACAGACTGAAGGACAACCCAGTCACTTGCAGTTTTAACTAAAGCTTTAAAATTATGTAAATATTAGCATATTTAGCTACTTGCAAATAGAGCTATGCATCAGGCCATTCCTGTCTCATTCAACCCACGTCATCAGCAGAGGCCACTTGATTAAGGGTTGATCCAGATTTTGTACACTCTGAAGTTTATATAACTCTATATTTTAAAAAAGATGAAATTAGCTATCAAAGTAAATATTTAGAATAAAGAAAATTTATAATGTAGTTTATTTTCTAAAAAAATGACAAATAGCACAAATATTATAAGATCCAGAAAAATAACATAACACTTTAATACAGTTAACTTTTCTACCATGTTTCTATAATACCTGTCTTCTACATTTTGGCTGTTAGCCTATAATTGCCTCCACGAGGCTGCACTTTTGTAACATCATTTTTCATAAACAGTAGAAATGAAAGTTAATCTTTCCTCTAACGTAGTTCATCAAAATACTCTTTTTTATTATTAATAGTTTAGAAAAGTTTCAGATTTATGACTTGTAAGTGATACTGTCAGGTAAGTGTGTCAAATTATAGTCAAATTTAGAAAAACTTTTCTCAAGTTTCTTGTATGAGTTCTAAGATTTCAGGGCAATGCAAATGTTCTGTGCAGTGAGTCATCTTTAATACCTTGTGAACTGACAGCATTCTTTCCTTTGTTGGGCCTCTCCCAGGGTCCTGGAAGGGTCTTGTGTAAGTGAAGGGAGGGTCCTTGAAGCTTAAGTTTCATTAGCCTCATGGCAAATTTATTCCTACAAGATCCTACAGGAAGCTTCAATATTTTTTTCATTTTTTTAGACCATTCATGACCTGGAGAGGCCAGCTCATTGCCAGAAGCCTACTTAAAAAGCCTAACCTTTTTTCTGCCTGCCTGAGTCTCTAGACATTGCCTTTTCCTAGATCCCTCATCGATGTGCTTTGCTCAGCTGGGGGGATAGTGGGCCCAGTGAACCTGATCTAGGTTGTTAGAGAATCCATCACTATTATCTGAATATTTTGCCTTGTTAATAACTTGGATGTAGCCCCTGCCCAGGCCAGTCCAATTCCAGTGGCCAGCCTAGCTGCAGGCTGGCCTCCCTCCCAGTGTGTTCTTCCTGTTAGTGTCTAGCCCGATCATGGGATATGACCATGAGAAAACAGTAGGGGGAATAACAGGTGGTTGGTTTATTCATCTGGTAGGAGTAGGTTTGGGTTAGCCAGAAAAGATTACATAGATAGGAGTTATAGATGTCTTTCTGAATGACAAGGAAAATATTGGAGTATTGTTCTTAACATTTATAAGAACATATATTCACATGTTCTTAACATGTAAATGGCTCGAGTCCAAGTCTCATGAAAAAGATTTGCCTGAGAGAGAAAGTCGGTGGGGACAAATGAAGAGAATGAAAGAATGGAGGAATAAATGGGAAAATAGAAAATGATTAAAATAATTGGAGACGAGGAAGGAGACAAATAGAATAGAAAAATGTGAAGGAATGGAGATAAAATGAGGTATGTATATAGGGGGTTTGGGTAAGGAATGCTATTTGAAGACAGTAGTTGAGCTGAATGAATCATAGGGGCTACCTGGGATGGCTCAGTGGTTAAGTGTCTGCCTTCAGTTCAGGTCATGATCCCAGGGTCGTGGGATCAAGCCCTGCATCAGGCTCCCTGCTCAGCAAGAAGCCTGCTTCTCCCTCTCCCACTCCCTCTGCTTATGTTCCCTCTCTCACTGTGTTTCTCTGTGTTAAATAAATAGGTAAAATCTTTAAACATACATACATACATATAAATCATGTAACAACATCTGGTGGTCTTACCTACATTTTTATTTTATTTATTTATTTATTTATTTATTTATTTATTTATTTATTTACAAAAGATTATTTTGAGAGAGAGTGTGAATGTGGGGAGGAGGGAAGGGCAGAGGAAGAGGGAGAAACAGACTCCCTGCTCAGCAGGGCTCGATCCCCAGGACCCGGAGATCATGACCTAGGCTGAAAGCAGACATTTAATAGTCTGAGCCACCCAGGTACCCCATATTGAGAGCCGTGGATGGGGGACAGCAGAAGAGGGAGAGACAGAATCTTAAGCAGCCTCCATACCCAGGGCAGAGACTGATGTGGGACTCGGCCTCACAACTCTGAGATCATGACCTGAGCCAAAATCAAGAGTTTGAAGTTTAACTGGCTGAGCCACCCAGGTGCCCCATATTTTAAAACCAGGTATTTTTAAATGATTAAAATGAGCAATATGATAGCACAATGATTAAGCATGAGAAAAGAACTTTCTGTGTTCAAAGAACTTCAAAGCCTAATTAAAGGTTCAGAGGATATAAATGAAAATACTATTATTCTATGAAACCAATTACAAGTGTTTTATTTTTCAAAAAAAGGCTGATGCACCTATAACCATCATTATTTGCAAATAAAACATGTAGAAAAGGCTAGTAATTTGGTGATCCTTCTTTACTCTTCTGACATTTTTGGGAGATGTAAGTGCCATATTTCCTTATAAGAGATCTTCAATTAAAGAATTTAATTTCAAAGAACTAAATATTGTTTATTTTATTAGACATGGGAAATGAATCCCTCCTCCAGGGTCCTTTAACATGTATTATTAAATACACATTAAATCAATGCCTGCTTCAGGGAGTATTAAAAGCAAAGTCTTTAGCTTGTGTCACCCTGTGCCTACGGGAAACTTTATTTTAATATCACTTTGAGATATAGTACAACCTTAGAAACAAATTCATCTTCAAAACAATTCATAGAACTTCCACTTTATAAATTATTCAAAGGTAAGACACTGCCCATAATAATAGAGGCTTATCAGTCTCTCCTTTGTTCTCTGAATCTAGGCTATTCTCTTCCTATGCATTTTACTAGGAGCATGGGAGAGATATTTTCAGTTCCCTTTAACCTAAAATATTTCTTTGGTGATAAGGACAGAGAAGATGGTGTCTGCTGCCTCTTCAATTTTGGCTGTTTTTATTCCATTAATGCAAGACTATTGAACATAGGAATGAAATCCTATCCTGAATGAGAGGCTTTAGAATCTTCTGCCCTATTGTTTTTTCCTTCCTATCAATAGGCTCCAGGAATGTGCACAGAGGTGCTCCGGTCTGGAGGGCTGGGAAATTGAGGCTTGGGACAAAGCAAACTTGAATAACAAAGGAGGAAAACAATGAATAATGTTTTAAAATTTGACAAATAAAAAATGAGAATGCATCAACATTAATCTGGCTACTTGGCAAAGGAGAAAGGGCCCTATGAGTCAAATACCAAAGCCCTAAGTTTTAAGGTAAGGATGTCTGCTGCCTGTGCTGACCTGTATCAAAGCAACTTTGGTCCCCTGTGATTTTCAGTAGTTAATACCCTCCATCTATCCCTCTTTTATGATCATTTATAGACCAGAGACTTGGTGGGTTTTCCCCTTTATCTGTGACCTACTAAGGCAACCCACTGCATCCTTCTTGCAGCCTGGACTTTTGGAGAATTCTTCATTAGAGTGTCCTCAGCTGTGCTTTCATTCTTCTGGTACCTATTTCTCCTTGGTTTGCCTTTATTTGGTTTAAATGTAGATTAATGACTGCTGAGGGGCGATATGTGATCTTGGCCAAGGTCAAGTCTGATTGTATTGGGGTAGCCAAGTCCTTAAGCATTTATATTTGCATGAGTTGATATCTACTGGGGCATTGTTTGTTGTTGTTAAAAGAAAAATGAGAGGCTTTGTGCAATGGGCAAGGCAGGGAGTGGGAACCAGCCAGGAGAGGGGAGACTAGAGGGCTGGTATGGTGTCTGTTTAAGGTGGTTGGAGCTAGAGCTGGTGAGCTGACATATTGAATTGGTTGAATTCAGGTAAGTACAACATGGAAAAGATTCTCCCCCCCCCCCCCCCCCCGCCCCTCATTATAGCTTGCAAACATGCTCTGTCCAGTTTCTCTTCACCACTTCTGACTGGTATGTTGGCCAGATTCCTTAGCTTTTCAGTCACTTTCACACATTCAGAACAGTCCAATTTTCAGGTTCAAAGAAGTCTGATTCAATGTAAATAACAACTTCTATGTCATACTCATGGCAAAACTCCTCCCCTCCCCTGCGCAAGCTGACCTTGGAGGCAGCGGAGGAGGGGTTTTGCTTGCCCTTTCACCCCTCCATCCAAGCCTCTGTTGCTCTGTAGCCCTCCTCCTCCCAGGCTGACGTGGTCTCCTGCTAAGTCTCCTCAACCCTGCTCACATTTTTTGGTGGGATCCTTTCAAAATGACTTGAGTCTAGCTTCCTTCAGGCATGCCCTTTGGTTCCCATGGTAAAATCATAACCCTTGCCCAACAAACCATGGGCCATCCCTTCTATTGTCTTCTCTCTTGGCCCTGATGTCATAGGCAGTTCCTCCATCCTCCTCCCTTCAAAATTTTCTAGGTAAGAGGAAGCCCTAGTTCTTAGGTTCACATATACCCTTGAGCTTCAGGGGACATACATCAGACTCTCCTAAGAACTTGCTCATGGTGCCCCACCCTGGGCCCATGGCGTTCTGGGGTCTAAGCACTGCATCTCAGTAACCATCTTGCTGGAGGGAAAGACACCGGTCACCCTTAGTGCCAGCTCTGGCCACTCTCTGGTTCTTGGCTTGAATCAAGATGCCCCAGGCCCTGTCCATTTGGCTGGCATCTCTGTGTCTTTATAATTTTTAGTCTCTTCTCTAGCAATAGTTAATAGGGTACAGGGAAAATTCTGGTTTTGTTCTTAATTAGTGAGTCACCCATTTAACATCTTGTTACTGTTATTTCTACGAGATACGAATACTCAAGGGTGAGAAGGATGCCAGAAAAAGGAACAAAATTCCGTTAACCCTGAGCTCAAGGAAGGTGCCCTGTGGGGACCCAGAAACCACTAAGGGGACTTTGGGAGATATGCTAGTTTGTGAGGACTGCCATAACAAATTACCATAGACCAGGTGACTTCAAACAACAGAACTTTACTTCCTCACAGTTCTGGAGGCTGGATGTGAAAGATCAAAGGGTCAGCAGGATTGGTTTCTTTTGAGGCCTCTCTCCTTGGCTTGCAGATGGTTGCCCTTTTGCTGTGTCCTCACATGGTCTTTTTGATGTGGACAAGCCCCAGGGATCTCATGCTCTTCCTATAAGGATACCATCAGGTTGGATTAGGGCCGTACCCTAATGGCCTCATTTTAACTTAATCACCTCTTAAACACCTTATCTCTAAATATAATCAGATTCTGAGGTACTGGGAGTTAGGACATCAATGTAAGAATGTCGAGGGGAGCCTGTTCAATCCATAACAGGAGGAGAAGGCTGAGGCTGGAGTTTTCTAGCCCCTAGATGCAACCCTGAGGGTGTTGGCCCCCTCCAGCACACTCTCACCCAGTGACCACCTAGAGTCCTACAGGCAGACCCACAGGGATGACCGAGTTCCTGACATTTAGGCACCAGTGTTAATTCAGTCCACTGGAGCTCTCAGTCTTCCAAAGGGCAATCAGTCCTTCAGAGTTAAGGATTACTTTCTACAACATTTAATTAAAGTAACATTTCTTTCTTTAAAAAGTAACAAGAAATTCCCCAAGACAACTAGACTTAACCATCTAATATCAGATTAGATACAATTCACTTACTTCCGCGTCTACCCTAGTCAAGTAGAAAATTGAGCAATTATGTGTGTGTTTGCTTAAATTATGCAATTATCTTAATAGGCCACATTGTTTTGTTTTTGTAGATCCAACCTTTGTCTGACTTAAGTGGTTTATTTATTTAGATCCATCGCTTTTTAAAAAAATTATTTTTAAAAATTTTAATTGCAGTAGTTAACTTACAGTGTTATATTAGTTTCAGATGTACATTGTTGTGATTCAGCAATTCTATACATTACTCAGTGCTCATCATGTTAAGTGCACTCTGATTGCCATCACCTATTTCACCCATCGCCCCATCCACCTCCCCTCTGAGAGCCACCAGTTTGTTCTCTGAAATTAAGAGTCTGCTTCTTGGTTTCTCTTTTTTCTTTTGTTCATTTGTTTTGTAAACTGCACAGATTGTGAGATCATATATTATTTGTCTTTCTCTGATTGATCTGTTTCACTTAGCATTGTACTCTCTAGTTCCATCCATGTTGTTGCAAATGGTAAGATTTCATTCTTTTTTTATCATGGAATAATATTCCATTGTATGTATACTACATCTTCCTTATCCATTCATCTATTAGTGGACACTTGGGCTGCTTCCATAATTTGCTTATTGTAAATAATGCTGCAATAAACAAAAGGATGCATATATCCTTTTGAATTAGTGTTTTTGTATTTTGGGGGTAAATACCCAGGAGTGTGATTACTGGATCATACGGTAGTTCTATTTTTAATTTTTTGAAGAAACTCCACACTACTTTCCACAGTGGCTGTACCCATTGCATGCCCCACCAACAGTACAAGAGGGTTCCTTTTTCTCCACATCTTTGCCAACACGTGTTGTTTCTTATGTTTTTGATTTTAGCCATTTTAACAGGTGTGAGGTGATACTAGAGCCATAACATTTTGATGTGGTTATTTTAATGCAGCAGTATCGGTGAAGCTCTTCTGATGACAAGATATTTTGACCACTCTTAAAAAAAGAAGAAAATCCTGTTATACTTACAGCTTTCAAAATTATAATACTATGTGTAGAACAGCCATTCCCACTCTTGGTCTCACCCATCATAATCCCATGCACAAGATTTTTCTTCTCCAAAGATAGTAAATGAAATTTCAAAGATTTTATTTATTTATTCATTTGAGAGAAAGAGCCAGAGCAAGAGCGAGAGCATGCACACAAGTAGGGGGAGGGGGCTTTTTTTTTTTTTTAAAGATTTTATTTCTTTATAACAAAAGAAATTTTAAAACTCTAGAAACAACCTTAGAGGGAGAAGAATAAAAAGAAGGACCTGAGAAAATACAACTCCAAAGAAGTAGGACACTTCAATTTTAATGTTCGTTCTCGTAACACCCCCATCTTTGCCAATCTGGGGGGACCCTGGTTGATTTTGTGCACTATTTCTGGATGCTATGTTTCCCTTATCCTAACACTCTTGAGACTATGGAAAATTTGGGACCAATACCCTTACAAGAAATTTGTATTAATAAGTATACTGGAAAATAGAATGTAATGCATTTGAGCAACATTAAGTGTGTAACAGGTGATCCAGGGACCAAACAAAAAGTAAAATCATTTACAGAACCAGTTTATCTCATCCAAATGTGACCCAAGCCACCTGGTTTCTCTTTGCAAACTCCTCGGAATTGTCGGCCTTTATTTCTTTCTATAGACTGGTGGAGACTCCTGATGCTACCCGGTCTCCAGTCTCTGGAGTGCACGCTGTCAGTCTTCCCCGATGTCACCTTCTGACAATATGTCGTTGTGCTCAATAGAGCTTTCTGACTTTTTTTTTTCATTAATTTTCCTCCCAATTTAGTAGGAAGTGAAGTTTGTGTTCCTGCAGGCTGGCACCTTTTCCTCTTTTCTTCACATTTTTCCCTGTGTAGGCCAGAGAGATTTCCCATTGCCACTGAATTTCTTCTCCTCACAATGAGTCTCTCCGACTTATGTCTTCAAATTAACAGTCTATTTTATTAATTTTGGATTGCTTTGAAGTGAAGTTGTTGACATATACTACATACTGTCGTATAAAATCCAGTTTCAATCACATGGTATAGTGGAAGAGATGATCAACAAGTTAGCAATTATTCAATAATTACCATGGACAATGCATGAACTAATTTTATATGTCTGATTTGGATCTACTTTTAAGAAGATCAGATACTAAATAAACAAGGCACATCTGTACAAAGCAGTTCTAACAAGTGATTAAAACCACACCTTTTTAGAAAAAAATTGTGGTTAAATATACATAGAATAAAAATGAGCATTTAACCAAATTTAAGTATACCATGGCAATAAATATGTTCACGTGCAACTATCTCCACCATCCAGAATTTTTTACCATCCCCAAAGGAAACTCTGTACCCATGAAATTTTTTACCATCCCCAAAGGAAACTCTGTACCCATGAAAAACTAACTCCTCATTTCTCCCTCCCCCAAACCCTGGGAACTCCATTCTACTACCAGCTTCTGTGATTTTGACTACCTCATACAAGTGGAATTACACTGCATGTGCCCTTTTGTCTCTGGCTTCACTTAGCATAATGTCTACAAGGTTTATCCCCTGTTTGTTGGTTTGTAACCCTCTTGAGAGCTTCCCAGATGCAATCTGAAATCAGCCTCCTTAGCAGGAAGGCAGGGAATGACCTAAGAAAGAGGAGGCCACTCCAAGTTGGTAGATGGCAGTTTTAATAAGCAAAGGGAGCTTACATACATAGGAGGCTTGCCTTTGCTGACAGCAAGACAAATAGATCCCCACACCCACCTGCCAAATCGTCAAAGTTTATTAAGAGGCCTTTAACTGGGTTCATTCATAATACACCCTGTTGGGGTTCTCAGCATATCATCTGAAGGCCTTGGAGCAGCCTCTGGGAGCAGGAAAGGAAAGTGAAACTCCCATTTCAAGGAAAGGGGAGGTGGGAAGGAGATTTTCAGTGCCTGGGTCAAGCTCAGGGGTCAGCTGGCAGTTAAAGTCTTTTCAGTTACCTTCCCTAACACCATTCCAAGTGCTTTGCAAGTATTAATTTACATAATTTTCATCTTTGCATGTTCCTCAGGGTCTAGAAAGTGCTTTTCATGTTTTAGATAAAAAATATCTGTGGAATGAATTTCGGTAGGACTTCAGCATTTCCAAGTGACTCTGCTCTTCTGGTTGGAAAGTTAGCAAAGGAGCCCTGTTTCTCCCGTGGGCATAATTTGACACTAGGTTGCAAGTGTATAGAAGCCCTTTATTTTAGTCACATTTAGGCACCAAGGGAAGCCACTCCTGAGTGACAGCGACTATAGGAATTAATTAAAGTTTTTCATTCTACAGAGACCGCAGTCACCTGGGAGAAGACTTAGGAAAAGGGAATACCTCTAGGCCGGGCGGCCCGGACAGATCCACGTGTTAGCTGGACGGAGGAGGCGGGGCCCAAGGTGAGGCGGGGCCTGCGGCGGGGCGGGACCTCTGGTGGGGCGGGGCCGGGCGCGCCACTGCGCCGGGCGGCGATGGCGGCGGACGGGGACTGGCAGGATTTCTATGAGTTCCAGGAACCCGCCCGGAGCCTCCAGGACCAGGAGAACTGTAACGCGAGCCCCGAGGCCGGCGCAGGGCCGGGCGGGGGAGGCGACGGCTTCCTGGCGCTGGCCTGCAGCTTGGAGGAGAAGCTGAGTCTGTGTTTCCGCCCCTCGAGTCCGAGCGCCGAGCCCCCGAGGGCGGCGGTGCGGCCCATCACCGAGTGCAGCCTCCTGCAGGGGGACGAGTGAGTGCGGGCTCGGCCGGGAGCGGGCGGGAGCTTCCCCTATCCCTCGCGCTGGCCCTCGTCCTGCCCTCTGGCCCTCGGTCTGCAGCCTCGGCGGGACTCCCGCCACAGGCTCCTCCCCGCGCCCTCCTTCCGCCTCCTCAGGCTCGCGAGTCCCCGCCCCCTCTGCTCCCCCCGCGAGCTCCCTGGGGCTTTCCGCCTCCCCGCGCTCTGCGATTTAAATCCCCTGCTCCCCTGCCTTCCACGTCCCTCCACCCTCTGGCAGTGCCCTCCTCCTGCTCCCTAGAAACCGACCCAGTCTGGGTTCACAGGGGAACCTCCTTCCACGGAGCAGGACGTTAGAAATTGCCTCCTCGGGCACATGTGTAGCCACTCATTCATTCAACTAGCATTTATTTAAGCGCTCAGAGGTTGCTTCGCGCTGGGAATACCTAGGTGAATGTACAAACCCCTCTCGAGTAGGGCACAATTTAGGATGGTAGGGGGCTGGATTTGTCAATTTGTATGGATGTGACAAATACTCTCCCGGGCATACGCGCGAAATATAGGAGATTTAAAAGGGTGAGTGTGGGAGGGCCAGGAAAGTCTTCACAGGGAAAGAAATGTGCAAAGTGGATCCTGATGGATGAGTGGGAGTTTGCCTGGCAGAGGAAGAAAGGTCTACGTTGCACCTCACGATATAGCACGTGCAAAGGTACCAACGCTGAAGCAGTATTTATGCCATAGGCATTTATTGGCTCCTGAGAGCCCAGGTGGAGTGCAAATCCCCACAGAGGAAAAAAAAAAAGGCTGTGGTTATTAATGGCACAGATCTCCTCATCTGGTGGGACAACTCATGCATGAACAGGTAGTTATCATAGAATCATCTAAGTGCAATGATAGGACATTCTTTTTTTTTTTTTTTTTTTTAAGATTTTATTTATTTGGCAGAGAGAAACACAGCCAGAGAGGGAACACAAGCAGGGGGAGTGAGAGAGGGAGAAGCAGGCCTTCTGCTGAGCAGGGAGCCGGATGTGGGACTTGATCTCCGTCTCTGGGATCATGACCTGAGCTGAAGGCAGTCGCTTAAACAACTGAGCCACCCAGGCGCCCCAATGATAGGACATTCTTAAGGAGCTCTGCAAGCTGGGTAAGGGAGAGGCAGAGTTTGGGGGGCACTTTATTTGACTGTCTAGAACCCCAGTTATAATTTGGGGTTCTAATTCTGTACCCTGGTGTCACCCCCAAAAGATAGTAAAAGGAATGATGAGAGTGAGGATGCTGAGCATATTGTATGTCTCTGCAGAAAGGAGCCACTGAGGAGGTGAGGGTGCAAGAAATGGAATAAACACTGCGGTCGTGGGTAGGGGATGGGATTTTAGAGCCCTGATGGAAGGCAGAGATTAGAGATTAGGATAGGATTCTTGAGAGATGGAGAAGGATCCACAGGTGTAGAACAGGGCCTTCCAGCCAGGTGGTCCCTTTCCTCTGTGGATAAGGTAGGAAGCTTGAGCAGAGGAATTTAGGCACAGGGGCCTCTAAACATGGCTTAGCAGCAGTTGGGGCTCAGTTATGTTGGGGACCATGTTGTCTCATTGGCACATGTCTGCAGTGTTCTGCCCACTGTGGAGGGAAGAGCTTATGACTGGATTTTGTATACGCATGTATGCAGCCAGTAGCAAAAGATGACACTGACATTTTTGAAAGTCTATTCCTAGAGAAGATATATATATGTACACACATATATATATATGTGTATATATATATATATATACACACACACTCTGAATCATTGGGACTCAGGACATATTCTGGATTAAAAAATGATAGTTATGATGCATTTTGGGTTTGGCAAGAGTAACTTCTCAGAACAGATTAGTGG
This sequence comes from Spilogale gracilis, assembly GCA_004023965.1. Classification (NCBI taxonomy): domain Eukaryota; kingdom Metazoa; phylum Chordata; class Mammalia; order Carnivora; family Mephitidae; genus Spilogale; species Spilogale gracilis. Next base: position 18,174 of record PITA01022141.1, on the reverse strand, counting down.
TTTGAACACAAATGTTAAGGTTCCCTATTTTTGCTTCACCTGTACTGTCTAGAAAGTAGTTTATTTTAGTCTTTGCTTAAATCCTAGGTTGATGCAAAACCTAAAAAGGTATTTTGTTACTCTTGATAATGGTTTTTAGGAGATGATATGTTGGTAGTAATGTATGACTCTTGATTTGGGAATGCATAACACATTTCTTCCTCTCTTTTCACGGACTGGGGCTGGTCACTGCTCACTGTCCCTTTTCTGTTGCATATGTCTCTCCATTGCTTGATAGAGTCCACCCCTGCTCCTCTCTTCTTTCACTGAGGTGGTGTGTTGGCTTAGGGCACTCTATTTAACTTCTCTGAGCCCCACTTTAATTTTGGTTAAATATGGATTGCACTTATCTGCTATGATTTTACTTTAGAAGGATATCACATAGGATTCAATGTCATAGGACTTTGACCTCTTTGGAAAAGAGCTTTCCTGCTGGTTGTTTATGACTAGTAATACTTAATGATAAAGATTAAGGCAATTCGTGTCTTGACTGGAGAATTCTAGAAATCTTTCACTTAAGCCAGCCCTGTGTCCTTCCAACTATAATCGTTCTGACCGTGGTGGAGATTGAGGACTGTTAATTGTCCTTCACTTTCTTGGAAGATCAAATTCACCTGGTCTCTCCTATTGGGCGAAGTGTTCCATTCCACTTTTCTTCTTCCAGCTTCATTTAAGAAGAAGCAAGCAAGCAGTCCCCCAAACCCTGGACTGTCTTCACCTACCAGAATATCCTACTCAAGTTCCTAACCAGGGTTAGGTATATAGTTAGTTATTCAGTATCTGAAAGTCTTTCACCCAAGAAGGTGTGGGTCAGAAACTCAGCAAGTTTAGCTAAGTTTCAACAATCCAGAGTTGTTGCCTCCAGTTGGAGTATTTTGGCATTGGAGAAGGTTGTGATTCTAACAGAAAGAATAGGAATGAACTATGCATATGGGAGATGTGCTGGATAAACGAGCCAGTTTCCTAGAGCTTTTTGGGTTCACATTTTCAGTGAGGCTAATGTGCATTCTAAAGCCAAACATCATTTTGGGATTTTTATGTTTTGGCAGTTAGGGTCCCATTGCGTCTTTAGCACCTAATCCCAAAGTCACTAAATCAAGTGTATTGCTTCTTTGTTTTTAAGCTTGCATTCTTATTTTTATGCCTCCGGTGGG